>LSSK01000849.1:0-15195 GCA_001969505.1 Zancudomyces culisetae | reverse complement strand
AATAGAATTGCAAACATGACAGGATTTTGAAACCCAAAATGGATGCAGTGGTGGTAGTGGTGGTGATGAGAGCGATGGAATGAAAAAGTAGGAAATAAACATAGTTCGAAATGACTTATTTTTTAAAATCAACAAACTTGACTGAATGTTGAATCAGTGACAGGAATATACACTTTTTCATTTAGTTTTTATTCTATTCACTACTCTATTATTCTATTGTCTATGTTTTTTTAACTGGTATTGGAGGTTTTGATGTATAAAAACATGTTTTGGTACTAGTAAAAGAATATTATAAGAACTTCAAGTGTTGTATAACTTGTGTGTTAATATGTAAAATGTTTACTTTATTAATTACCACAATATTTTAAACCGAATTGCTCTAAATCTACTGGTCTAGTTTGTAGCAGTTTTTAAGCTCTGTTCAAAAAGTTTAGAATAATATTTATTATTTAATGTTTGGTTTAATAAATATAATTCAGTCTTTTATAAATATTAATACTTTATAAATAAAGTGTAAAGACTTTGAAAAACAAAAAGCTCTGAGCTTCCAGTTCTAAAAACTATCTATCCCTACATAAATGTAGTAAAAACCCAATTCAAAGTGATAAAAAATGTAGATGGAATAGAAGGAAATGAAACTATAAAATCATATCCACCACTACCATCTTAAATCCTACTAAATCTGTAGTAATGACGCTTGCTTTACTTTGAAGAAAACCAATACACTGTTTTAGCGTTTTTAGGGTACATATTAACTTTTCTAGCACAATTTTTGTCTCTACACGGCTAGATAAAAATAAGAAAATAGCAAGTAATAACTCATGCTTGATCAGTTGAGTTGAAGAAAGCAGATACAGGAATACTATGTATTTCTTTGAAAACAGGGTTGTTTCAATATGTCTATTCAACAAATTGATGCCCAATAAATAGCAGATTCGCTAAATTGGAATGAGTTGAAAAGCATATTGAAGTATCGTTGTCCAGAATTTGAAAAAAAGCGTGTTGTAAACAATATGCAACGTATGTACAGTTGTATTTCGCAATATTCATAGCTAATAGGGAGCTGATACCTCGCTTTTGGACCACGGACTGACAAAAATAAATATAACATTAGCTAAGATATATAACTGCGTTCGAGATAAACTGGGAGTAAATATATTCGACAACAAATAAAACATTATAAAAATTTAAAAAATACATGCTACCAGGGTTGTGTGGAATAAACTCAGAGTACTCACATAAGAGTCCTTAGAATGTTTGATAACATACTTTAAATTTAATTTCATAGATAGAAACGAGACAGAAAAGGAGAAAATGTCATTCAAGTTCAAACCATTATGGTCTCACATAATTGTATCACATAATGTTTAGTACAACTCTCCGCTGATCATTAACATCAGAGGTCACGAAAGTTTAACTAAGAATAATTTAATATACTAAATACAATTCAGAACCTTAATAGCAATACTAACACGATGGAACCTGTACGGAAATACACCTCAAAACTTTACTCTGCAATTAATAAGAATATCCTTTTTTCAGTATGGCTAACCATCCTTCATTTTCAATAGAATGTATCAAGGTTTGAATCAGATGAAATATAAAATTGAAAAAAATAAAAATTTAATCAAGAACACGAAATTAATTATAATAACTGTTAATACTGCTAATGTAATGTTGGAACGTTTGGTAAATATGAGCATTATCACTTCCAAACAACTGAAGGGGAATTCTAGTCCATCTAAATATTAAAATAGTTATTTTAATTATTTTGGTTATTTTCACTATTTTATGTTGTCCTATAGTTAAAATGTACTTTAGTCTAACTCTTTAATACATAACAATAATCAAATACGTATTATTTTCACTAGTAATATTTAAAGTCCGTGGTTCATTTAGAACCGGAAAATGACTTACTAAAAATATTTTTGTTCCTCAAATGAGTACAGCTTATTGCGCCAATAATCACTCACTCGTGTTCTTTTACTTGTTAATTGCAAATGGTTAGTAACCTTTTATCCAACTGCAAAATCTGGATTCCCGTATTATTAATGCATACTGATTAAGTGCTAGCTAGAACCAAAGCTTTTGAGCGCTTCAAAAATTATTGATCAGCCATTATAGCTCGTAGATTGGTTGCTAGAGGATTGTTAAAAATGTATAAGAGGAGGATTATACTTGTAATATAGGCAAACTTCTAGAGGTGAAAATTAATCAAGGCTAGGGCTACTTCATTGCAAAAGAACACCACACACTATTTTTATTTTTACTTATCTGATCTAGTACTATAAATGTAGAACAAAAAAAGAATAACTCACTTGCATGAATTACTTTTATGAATATCAATAGTGATATACAATTCTGAGTCTAGGACTTGAAAACCACATTTACTTTTGGGCTGTATTTTTTAACCTAGAATTAATGCAGTAACTTGTAGCTATGATTCGATATTCTAGTCTTGTGTAGGTATAATAAATAAAAAGTTTGTTTTAACATTGAGACAATAAGCATTGGTATTTTGCATTAGTTTTGATTTGAAAAAGAAAGTATAAAAGAGGTTACAATTTCCTCCAAGTAGTTAAAAACGTATCTCAAGTAGAACAAAAATAGACATACTAGACAAAAAAACAAAAAAACCAAAAGCTAACCAAGCAAAATGAAATTTTACGTATTCAGCATGTTGTGTGTGAGCATTGGTATGGCCAGTGTGTACGGCACCTCAGACTCAGCTCAGGTTTCCGAAACTAAACAAGTAGAAGTCAGCTCCGCTCCTGCTGCTGCACCTACTCCTATCGCTCCTCCTGTTACTGCTCCTGTTACTGCTCCTGTTACTGCTCCTGTTACTGCTCCTGTTACTGCTTCTGTCACTCCTCCTCCTCCTGCCCCTGTTGCTGCTTCTGCTCCCGCCTCCGCCCCCAGCTCTAGTTCTGCTCCTCGTGCTATCCGTCGCCCTCCTGTCCGCCGTCCTGCTGTTCGCTGCCGCCCTATTCGCCGCCGTCCTGTTGTTCGCTACCATCATATTTGCTACCGTCCTGTTGTTCGCCGCCGTCCCATTCGCCGCCGTCCTATGCCAAAAATGAAGCTTCAGCGCTTCAGCAATGTTAATTACAAAGGAACAAGCAAAGTCAAATTTCTATCACTTAATTTCTGCTATAACATTCCAGCCACTGGAAGTGCAAAGTTTGACAACGGTAAAAAAGGAAGAGGAAGAGTCACAATTTGTGCAAAACCAAACTGTGTAGGGCGCTGTTTTATTGCATCTAGAAGGTCCCTAACATCTTCAAAGAATATCCCAGGTCTTGGTATTGGTGGAGCCGCAAGATCAATAAAATTCTCTCTCTTTTAGAAACCTTTCTTTTAAATTGCTAGAATAGATTTTTTTATATATTTTTTCATTGGATTCGACACTTGCACTATAGATACAGCTCGTTTGCATGATAAATTTAAAAATAAACTGCTGCAATGTTAAAAACCCGCAAATATACAGCTATGTATTTTACACACTCCTTGTGCTTTAGAGGTTTTGGTAGTATCCATCACTGATGAGGATGCGTGATAGATAATGGCTGTCTATATGAATTTTTACAAACATACGAAATATACATAATTGGTATATCTTTGATTTCCTACACAAGCTATTTTGCTATCATAATGTTTATAGCCTGTCCCAAAACAATAGGACAGATGGTTCAAACGTGCGAGTCCCCAATGTCTAGTGGAGGTTCTGTCAAGCACTTTCAACGGTGGGAGGATATTGGTGTAATTATCAAGGTTAAACTATTCTAGTTTTGAGATTGTATTTACTCTCAAATGTGTGACCCTGGCCGCTGTATAAAAATAGTTAATCTTGCATTTTTTTAACAGCTAAAACTTACAAAATCATAATACTAGTAATACTAGTAACACTTGGGTTTGTATTATTTTTTGGATTTTTGATATGGATGTTTATTTTATTTAGATTAGATAATTTGATTATGTATATTTGAAGAAAAATGCTTTATTTAGACCAGGGTGTGGTGTCTACATTGTCTTTTTATCATTTGCAAAGAAAAAAATAGGATATTTTAAGACTAGATGTTCTTTGTTTGGATATGCTAGCTTGAAAATCAAAGCTACAAAACCAGCAACTTGATATTTTTTTAGATAAGGTTTTGTAATATGGTTATTTGTGCTGAGTGTACATGCTCACACAGTCACACACAATGTGACTGGATACACGAAATACCTATTTTGTGACTATGAGTGTTGGATCCTATAACTTTGTAAAGTGAAGCAGTTTGTCTAAATAACTCTAGGAGATGATCAAGATATTTTTATAGCTAAATGAATGCTCAGATACAATCAAAAATATATTTGTAATACATCACTCTGTAGTGTACAGTATGTGAATTAACGATTTATATAACCTTGAATCAACCCCCAATGCATATGGAGCCCCCAGAGGAACGGTGGGAGTTGGTTAGATGCATATTAATTAAGATTATTTTTTTGTAGCTTTATGTGATTTACTTCATTAAATACACTATAATACATATATAAAGGGGAAAAATGTTTTAGCAGTTTGGTTTGAGTACTGGTACTGACCATAAAAATTAGGTGGTTATTTAATGGAACGTGCCTAGGACGATCAGAGTAAAGAGAAGAAAAAAACATTTATTGATATATTTTTAGGTAATTTTTTAAAAGAAAATAATGTTACAATAGCTAAACAAGTGTGAGGTAAAGGAATAAAAATAAAATGTCTACTTGAAAGTTGAGTAATTAACAAAAGATGAATATATATAGAATCAAAAGCCCAACAACTCCTCCCCCCTCACCCTAAAGCAAGGAAAAAATGAGGAGGGTGTATAGGGGAAGTAGGGCCTTAAATACAAAAGAAGAAGGGGAATGGGGATGGGAATGCGGATGGTCACAAACTAGCCGGTCAGACAAATTCCAGAGGTTAGGCCTTTGGAAGAGAGTTTGAGAGGACGACCAGATTTGCGCTTTTTAAGAGATCTGGTGGATTTTAATTCAGGTTCAAAGGCAGGAGAAGTAGAAGGAGACCTTTTCCGAGAAGAAGGAGGAGAGGCAGGAGAAAGAGAAGAGGCAGGAGGGGAGAGAGAAATATCTGAGGATTCCGAAGAGAACCTTTTTAGAGAAGAAGAGCACATAAAAGGAAGTTTTCTTTTTTGAAGCTCGACAACGATGCGCTTTTTTCGAAAAGAATCTCTGCAAGCGGAATGACAAAGCCAAGGAAGCTGGCTATAAGGAAGGGTAGAATGAGATTTTTCGTAGCATTTGAGATGATAAGAGTTCGGACAGCCAATACATGAAAGCAACGGGTCTTCTTCAGGGGATTTATCGGATAGGCAGACATAACAATATGATTGTAGCACAGGCATAATTCTCTGTTCAACTGTTTCGCCAATAAAGCTACGCAAATCAAGTCGAGGAGTTTTCGAAGCAAAACCATATCCTTTATAGTCACAACCGTGCTTGTTACAAAGAGTTCGTTTTCCCCATGGGCCAGGTCGCCAATTTATGCCTTCGGTGGTTCCGCAATACCGACACCAATCAATTCCCAAACTAGTGAAAAGTTGAAAAACAGTTCTTTTGTCTTCGCACAACGCTACTGGAAACTCTTCACATTCGTGTATCGTTGAAGACTCAGATCGCGGTGTTTTGTCGCCGAGATCGTCCGCCTCGGGTCTCAAATTTTCGTTCATTCGTTGCATCAGTGAGGCCTCAAAACTTCTTGAGCCCTTTTTTCCTCCGTGGTAATATTCGTGCGTTCCTTTCCCTGTGCCGAGCATGTCTTGATAACTTAGCAGCCCATAGTTATAGGTTTCATTGTCGCTGTAGTTATCATCACACACTGTTATCTGTGAAGTAGTCTCATCATCATTGTCGTTATCGTTATTATTGTCGCTATTATGTTCGTTATCGCTGTTATTTTCCTCTTCGTTCTCACTATCGAGACATCTCTCTGTCGAGTTTGCCTCTATCGTGGAACTACTAAATACATCGAGCTCAACAGAACCCCGTGCTGTGACCTCTCCCTCTTCATCTCCACATATTTCGTCAGAAATATCAATTTCTCTCTCACTGTGTCGCCCTCGTTCGTTTTCTTTTTCTTTCACCTTATTCTCGTCCTCAACTTCGTCTTCAAAATCCAATTCTCCACAAAACAATGGCTCCTTTTCCTCTACAAATTCTCCGCATAACTCATACTCCTTTTTCGAAATACTCTCCGCGAATATCCCTCCCCACACGCTCTCCTCTTCAACTCGCGATGTCTCGGAATTTTCCCAAAGCACCTGCGAAGGTGAAAGATATACATCTTGCTTTATGTTCGTTGCACCGTTGGATAGCACAGGCCCAAAGGTTCGAATTATCGTCTTTAGTTGGGCTGGGTTGTTTCTATTCTCCCGAACCATTCGTTCTACATCTCTTTTTACATATTCTCGTATTAACTTTTCGCTCATAACTCCAAGATGTTTGTGACCTATAAGAAACCTGTCGAAAACTCCCTCAAACGCCTTTAATCGTTGAACTATCTGCGTCATTAGCATTCGCTGTACCCTAGATTGTAGGGGCTCGTCTGCCGAGCTTGTTAACTGTGTTGGATTAAGTAAGCATGCATTTCCGTCATTATTAATAATTTTCATTATATCCCTGTTCTCCTCTTTACTTTGCTCCAGAATTATTCCCCTGTAATAACCAAGCAAAAAATAATACTGTATTACTTCCTTTACTACCTACTAACAATAATACAATTTTCTTATTATATTACCTCTAGTATTTCTTTGGCGTAAAAAAAATATATTTGCTATAGTTTATTACAATTTCGTTATTCTATAACAAATAAAGTCAAAAAGAAACTCGTATTTCCCAGCTCGTCAAATTTTCCAAAAAAAAAAAAACAAAATGATTTTCTTTACTTTTTTTAAACTAATTTCTACTTTGTTCTCTTTTTATCCGCTTTTTAAAACTTAATAAATATCTTTGGTTTTAAATTACACGCTACCATTGAGTTTTGTTTTTTCAATTTAAAATCCAGTTTCTCCTCCCCTTTAATATTGTTCATTTTACTATTAATTCAAAGACAAACCGAAAATGAATTTTTTTTTAGCTAATAGAAAAATGATCAAAAAACGAAATGCAGCTGTTTTTTGTTCAGTATTTTTTTTTGTGGAGTGCTTTCAGCAATAAACAACGGTAAATCCAAAACGTATTTTTAGATGTTTTATTTGAACCTTTGTTCCATCAACTGCATTCTTAGAAAAAATAAAAACAATTACTAATTGTTTACGTGGAGATGAGGGTGTAAGTAGTACATAATTCCAAATAAACATTTTATAAGTCATATATATGCTGTTATTTTTTCTTTGCTTGCTAGCAATCACGCGCAATCATTGGGCAATTCTGTTGTCTTTTGTCACCAATGCTTCTATTTTGTTCCATGTCTAGCAAGTGATTTGTTGGTGAAATCCTTTAATTTTCTGTTTGATGTCTTTTAAAATGCACCTTGGCAGCCAACCATTGGTCTGTTAAATTTTTATTAATCATTTTATGCAAATCCAAAGTTGGATATTTAAATGCAATTTACCCAGCCAAATTAACACTCCTTCTCTCCCCAATTGCGCCATCCCCCAACTTCTTTTGAATACTCATAAAGCAAATGTAAAAGGTCTCTTGCCATTTCCTCACCCCCTCTCAATTTTGCACAAACTGAAAAGAAATGCCCTATTAATGGAGCTTTGGAAATTTGTAGGCAAAGCTTTGTTGATTTCCACTTTATTCAGCATTTTCTCGTATTATAAATACTGCCACGCATTTAAATGCCGAAATTTACACTTTTAATTTGTCTTTTTTTGCTTTTTGCCGTCTTTAAAGCTCTCAAAAGGGGATTGATTAAAGCCGCGCAATTACAGAAATCTCAATAGAAGCAATGCTTTTTATTTTTAGCTCAAGGCCAATTCGCCCTAACATAAAACTGATTTCTTTCAATAGCAATATCTGGGTGGAGCGGAAAGGTTTAGTTTTTTTGATTTCCACTGATTTCCTTTGATTTACATCGTAGATTCCATTTCTTGATTCGATGACGTCCACCCATTTTCTGTTTATTGAAAGAACATTCTATATATACAGCAAACTGCTTGATAAAAGTTGTGCGTAAATCAATTTGTGACTCACGTATAGACATAAGCACCCTTTTTAATATGAATTTTCATCTCACCTTGGCTCTATCTGTTTTTTGTTTTGTGTAAACAACTATGCCAGCGAATAACCCATTTCGATATACCTGTTTTCTTATATTCCACCAGTACAAAAAAAACAAAGTCCATATTTATGCACCCATAAGTACATTTGTCTTGCTTCTGTAAAATATATGTCAGATTAATGCTGTTACGCGCAAAGTGATAGTGATGGCATCCCCACTTTTCTCATAACCCCCCCTCCCTTATTCACGCGTTCTCTTTACAGAGCTTGGAGTTCGAATAAAAACCATGGCGCATTTTTGTAAATCTTATTTGACAAGACACTCGAGTAAAAGCGAGTTACAAGAGCAGGTATGGTGCAATGATCACCAGACATATACTTATACGCGTTGTTTACTATTACTTTACCAGCACTTTTACTAGCCATCAGAAAAAAAAACAACACGCTGCGTTCACTTGCTAGAAGATACATATCAAAATACAATGCCGCCTTTTATTGCTCAGAGGACTTTGTGTGATTTGAATAGCATTTCCAGAATCTATTAGTGCTGCTATGCATATGTCGTGTTTTCAGTTATCATCACACTCTTCTTTCCCATTAGTTTTAACAAACTAAAAACAAAACAAAACAAAACAAAACGAATAGCTATACTCGTAGAGCGCTATTCATCACGAGAATAGATTATCAAACTCGCAGTAACTGCGCTCCCCCCATCCATGCTCTGCATTTCATGCTGCAGGAACAGTCGCGATAATTCTAAATTCATCTTGTCGTTAGTAGTATATCTTTAGCTACTGTAGATTTTCATTGCTATTCTGATACCCTGTTCCAACCATCCACATTGGAATACACAAAATGCAACTAATTGCTAGACTGGCGAAAAAAAAAGGAAGTAAAGCAAGAACGTGTGTCTAAGTGACCATATCGCACTTTTATGTCAAGTCAACGTTTTGGTTACCATGCCCAACATTTACATACATCCCCCCCCGCCTTCCTTCGAACTTGTATTCCCCCTCTGCCTCGGAACTTTTTCTAATTTTTTCAATTTGGCCCGCTTTGAAACTAATGCTTGTAAAGAGTCTTTTTTCGAATATATATTTTTTTACGAATGTTTACTTTTATGATCCCAATTTTATCCACAGAAATGGGTCATAAAAATAGTTTTAAAGTCACAATCAAAAAATCTACTGGATTGAATCCTCGACTTTGCCGTAATTGTTTACAAGAACGCGTCATGTTTTTATTGTTAGCCAACACACTTCAAATTTGGCGCGTGTGAGCCATTGTTGTGGCTGTGCCACCTTCAACATAACACACACACAAACGCGTTTAGACAACGATGATAACTAATTGAACGTTGTAAATTGCCACATACACTTATCGTGTACTGCTTTTTTTTACACACGTCTTGCTTCATATACAATGAGAATAATAAAAAGATACATCACATCAAAAAAAAACTGCACTTATAATCCAACCCTTTTTAAATAACGTTTATTTTTCTCTAATAAAATTATGCCAAACTTGGTTCTTTTTGAGTGAGGATGAGAAAAGGGAAGGTATATCGCCTTTTGTTCAGTATTCCATAAAAAAAGACAAAGGTGACTTGCATTTGCATTGAACATACACACTCATCGACACTCACAAACTCTCTTCCCAACGTTATCAGCATTCTACAGCTTTTGTTAATTATCTCCCATTTCATATAATGCAGTAAAACAACAGTAAAGAGCTAAACAAATATCAATACATGTAAAGGTAAAATAACATGCTCTAAGAATACTTTTCACGCTATAACCAAAATTGTTTGTGTATTAAACATTTTTTTCTTTTATTGATCAATGTACGTATCTTTTGGAAAGATAAGGTTGTGATAGTCTCTTGAAAAAAAGACTTTTGTGCATAACTGAGAACGTGTGTGCTGGAAGCAGTTCACTATTTACGCAGCAAATACTTTGTTACATAGTAAATGATCAGGTTTCTCTGCCAAAATGCTGCTATAAACAAGAGGATAAGCAATAATATTATAGGAAGTATTGCAAATATTGAGCATTTGCAACAACAACAGCAGGTGTCGGTTGATTCTGGTAGAATAGACATTCCTGCATCCTTATCTGGGTACGTAAAACTTTCACGATGACCATCTATTTGTCCGACTCCTGTAGTTGGGTTTCTAGCCGGCCGACTGATATTTATTACCACATTTTTCTTGCCTTTATTTCTAGAACCAGGCCCACCTTCTTGAGTTTCAGGTTTTTTTTCTGGGTCAATGTTGATTTTATGTCTAGACGCGTTGTCTGTCTTTGGCTGGAGTGGGGGTGTATACTGTTTTTGTTCATTTTTTGGATATCTATTATCATCGTTATCTATATATTCATCCAGCGCGATATTGATCTTTGGTGTGCCTTTAGTACCCGCTTTTGGTTTCGAGTTTGGAGGACTCACAGCACCAAATTTAGTATTTTTTTGATTACTGGAGCCATCTTTACCACGTAAGCCAGACTTGTGGTTTATTCTACCGGTTTCCCTGATACTGGATACATTGGAAAATGTCACTATACTCCTGTCCGCCTTTTGTTGTTCGTCTTTAATTTTTTTGGGTGTCATTGGCTTGCCCTCTTTTCTGTTTGTGATAGCTGGTTTCAGCCGCTCCAATGAAAATCCCGAACTGGAGCTATCATCACTGCTCAAGTCGCTACTACCATCACGACCACCACTTTCATAACTATACTCAATGTCTGAGCGGTTTCTTCTTCCAGGAGCTTTCCCCCGATGGCCACTGTTATACCTTGTGTCGTAGCCCCTTTTGTGGAGTTTTCTTTTGTGATTATTTCCTGTAGCATCTTTTCTATCTGAGTGACGGGTGTTTGAATATTTGTTTCGAGCTTTTTTTGAATACCGGTCGCTATAGTCGTCTTCGGAATTCGAATCGGAAATATCCGAAAACATGCTTGTGATATCAGAGTTATCAATGCTGAAATTCTTCCTTCGTGTATATTTTTTGTTCCTTTCGGTGTGCATCTTATCTTGCTCCATGTGATCTTTTTTAAAGTAAGGTTTATGGTTGGTAGTTTCTTGAAATACATGTTGATAATTTTGGAAGGCTATTTAGTTAAAACGCGTTATCATTTTCTAATGCGGTCAAGTCGAGAAATTATGTGTAGGCGCACTTACCATGTTCTGGAGGCCCTGCTGTATAGTACTGATTATATGGTTTGTATATTTGGGGTGCATATGCACCTCTTTGAACGTGATATGGTACATTTTCATAATCTCTCGTATAATGATTTGTATTGTAAACACCAGGGTAGTGAATAGAATCAAAACTTGGTGATCTTCCCTTGATATATTGACCATAGTATAAGTTGCTTAAATCCATTCTATAATTTCTGGCTAGAAGAACCAGTATATATCGGTATATATCAGTATGTTAAATATTTGTTTGTCTAATAGACGCTAAAGAATGTGTTACTATGCGTTTCGAGTCAGTAGTTTAGCTTACTATTAACTTTAAAAACATACTGGATGAGTTCTAAAGATTTATTCTCCTTGTAAAAGATGTTTCTAAATCTTTCACTGATTTCATCAAGTTAATACGTATGAATCTTATTTACCTCTTCGGGGGTACTCAACTTCTTTATAGTAATAAGGGTCGTAGTTTGGATGATAATAATATCCCATTATCTTGTAACGTTTTTCATTATATTTTGTGATCCTTGAACCGCTGTTATGCCGTTCAGATTTGAATTAATACTCCAGATACTCTATAACGCTCAAACACTAGGAAACTCTGTAATACGTGCTGATGGCAAAGCCCAGAGGTTATTTTTACTTTATTATTTTTAGCTTTATAAAGTTAATTCTAGTTTTACAGGTTAATATCATCCATACTTTGGAATTCACTCATAAAATAGCAAAAATACAGGTATGCTAATAAAAGAGAGATATGAACAGGAAACTCTGCTCATATTGAGGAAAAGCAAATGTATTGTAAAGGTAAAAGCAAAGTTTCTGATACAAATCTTTAATACTAGATTAAAGCGTTTAGAATAGTATTAGTTATTTTGAATATAATGTTTTTAATTATCCTATTACTCACCACTCACCGTGTAAAATGCATAAGTGTATACATGTACACATCCAATTATTTAGGTAGAAACGGCTATGAAATACATGGTGAATTTTAATTGCTTTTAAATATCTTGGTAAAGTTAGGTGGTGTTGTATAAGGACGTTGTCTCACATGCGTACCTGTGGCCAAAAATTTATACTTATGACTTTAAACTATAAGTCAAACAAAACATTGCAGAGTAAATAGTACGAGAAAAAGCAAGAGCAAAAGCAATAAAAAAAGACCGAGAATACGACCACACCTTCTTTGCCTTATTGCAGAATGAGCTTTGTTTTATTATTATAATAACATGTACTTGAAGAAGAAAATAGAACTAATGATAAAATTCAAAGTTGGTATCAGAACGTTTAATGTTTGCTTTATATCCTTTCTCCAGGTCGCTGGCTAAAATAACATAGCGGTTCTTGCGTACAGCATGCATTCCAGCCTCTTGACAAATCGCGGCAATATCAGCACCACTAAGTTTGTCAGGTCGTGAAACAAAATCTTCCAGGTCAACCTCATCGGAAAGGTTCATCTTTGAAGTAATTGTCTGGAATATAAGTCTTTTCTGGCGCCTATCAGGAGTGGGGAATTCGATTTTTCGGTCCAGACGTCCAGGTCGAAGCAAGGCAGGATCAAGAGTATCTGCTCTGTTAGTGGCCATAATAACCTTGACATTGCTAGTTTGATCAAATCCATCCATCTGGTTTAGAAGCTCAAGGAGGATACGCTGTACCTCTCTGTCTGCACCTGTCTGCGCGTCAAACCGCTTAGTGGCTATTGCGTCAATTTCATCTATAAACACTATTGAGGGCGAGTTCTCACGTGCAAGGCGGAACACATCTCGAACCATTCGTGGACCCTCTCCAAGGTATTTTTGTACAAATTCCGAACCAACCACTCTAATAAACGAGGCGGTGGTATGGTGAGCAACGGCCTTAACTAACATAGTCTTTCCTGTTCCTGGTGGTCCATAAAGAAGTACACCGCGTGGTGGGTCTATTCCAATCTGTTTATACAATTCGGAATGTGTTAACGGTAGCTCAACCGCCTCACGAATCTCCTGTTTTTGCATATCTAGCCCTCCAATATCAGCATAACTAACATCTGGCTTCTCATCCGCTCCCAACAACGCTATGCTTGAGTCGGCTTCTGGTGGCAAGATTTCAACAACTGCATTCGAATGGCGATGCAAAGCGACAGAGGTGTTTGGTTTCAATAATTCTCTGTCTATCGTTGAAAGTATCCTGACTACATAGTTTGAACCTGCTGTCGATACTACTATTCCTGTGTGTTTGTCAATTGGTTCCAAAAACTGCCCCAACACTAATGGAACCGATCTTATTCTTTTTACTTCCTCTTGTGCTCTCAGTAATTCCTTTTTCAAATTTTTCTGCTCATCTATTATGCATTCTTCCTGCAATTCCAGCAATTCCAGTTGTCGCTCGAGTCGCTTTAGTTTCAGATATAATTCTTCATTTGTCCTCTCTATCTCTTTTCTGGTATCTTCCATCTGAATCTCCTTGATTTCAGAAGCTTCGCTGATATTAATGCCTATTTCATCCATTTTTCTTTTCTTTTTCAAATTCTTTTAATGTTCAGACTCGTAATGTTTTTTCTTTCTAATATTTATTGTTTTTTCAAGTCCTTGTTGCTCTCAAGGTTATTTTCCCTATTCTTCGCTCGATAAATGTAAATTCATACAACTAAAATCGAGATTGGTTAGCTTATGTTTTGAACAAGTAATGAAACCAATTTGCAATTTTGTTTATAACTCTCTAGATTACTTTCAGCAATTTAGCTTACGCAATAAAAATTTTTAGCCCCTAAAAATTAGCTATTCTGATTTGCCTAGCTGAAAACTGCGTCTCATTTCAATTCCAGCAACATTTCCCATGTTGACCAAACAAAACTCCCTTTAACCTGAACCAACCAAGCACTGTGGAAATTGAGAAATGTTATGTTATTGCTCAATACTGGATGTGACAAGGTCGAGTTGGCTATTATAGCTTGATATGTATGTGTATGTCATCAAAACCGACAAGCCTCTGTAAAGTCAAGCGTGTATATACAGCAAGGCGCTTGCGTGTGTATATTTTCAACGCATGAGCAGTATTGCGCACTCAAAATTTTATACTGGATAGCAGAAAAAAAGGAAGGTTGTGCTCTTGGGAAAGGAACTTTAATATTATATTTACTTTTCTTTAGACTAAATACTTTTGAGAAAACATGAGTTGGCATGAGTTATAATATATAACAAAAAAACCCCCTCCTATAATGAAATACAAGTTATAACGAAAAAATATAGCCCCAAAGAACTGGTCTATCTCTACTCACAATCCTGCTACCCTCCCTTTCAAATGTAGTTGAACTTTTGGTTGTTTAAGGTGCATAAACTGGCGCAATAACGCTACACTACGGTACCAATCCCACCAGGATCGAATTTCCTTTTCACCTTGTGTTTTTATATATCTTCAATTCAGCTCTTGTAAAGTCTGAATCTTTAAATTTCTGAAATTCTAGGCTTCTGGAGTTTTGAATCTAAGATACTCACAAAATATCCATTAATGCCGTGTCCTTTGAATGGTAGAGCAAGTAAATCTAAAAAAGTAGCATGTCCTAAAGCGGAGATATCATATCCATTGGAAAAAGATTCCCGCCAGCTTTTGTGGACCGTATAATGGTTCGATTTTGTTAGTTTTGCATCAATTTTTTAGAGAAGCAAGTATGACCTAAAATAGAGTTTACCAACTTTATTCACAGTATCAGTGATATAGAGATAGGTTTTACCAAAGATACACGGTTTGAGATTTTTAAATCTTCCTTTAGCTTCTTTACCGAGATAAAGAGAAAAATATAAGGGGATTTTGCTTTAA
>LSSK01000848.1:0-10466 GCA_001969505.1 Zancudomyces culisetae | reverse complement strand
TAGCACCTTTTCTAATTCGTATCAGACTCTCCAAGCTGTGAATTAGTATACTACCATCAAACTTTATTTCCACTATTTTTAGGAGTGTGTAGTTGAAGAAACACTTAAAGCCTCTAGAAATACGTTTTGTGTGTGTGTTTGTGTTTGTGTGTGTTTGTGTGTAGCATTAATAGTAGAATTTTTGCTAGGTTAATAAATCATAAATGCATCACGATCTTTTATTTAGAAATACGCAACTTATATTACAATATTTTTTTTTGAGTACCTAATATAATTAAAAAAAGATAGGATATTAACTAAAAAAGGAGAGTTCTGAAACACAATGCAGACGGAATTACACAAAAATAACTGCGATAAGCACGAATACACTGAAAACCAGGGGCGTTTTATACGAACTTGTCAGAGAGTCTGCACCTGAAGCACGTAGTGGGGTGCCAGAAGCTCCTATGGGTTTTGAACCTGTGGTGCTCATCATTCCCGAAAAAATAGAAGATGGTATACTAAATGTTGATGAAGGAGCTAAATGTGTACAATTAAAATGTTAGAGTAAATATACTACCAATAACAAATATTTACACAAACTGGAAATATCGTTTGAAAATATTACGCGACATACCTTGAAGAGTCGAAGTTAGTGAAGAACCATACAAGGTTGAGTAGTAAGGGAGAACATAGTACAGGTCGATACAACCCACAATACACGTTCCATAAGTCATATCGTTTGATGTTTTTACGCAGTTTACAAAGCAATCGTTAGCCTTTGCAATCTTGTCGGATGAAGGAACAGGGACCCTGTAGCAATTTGCTATGCAACTGGTATCTTGGGGTTTGCCCTTGCACACGCTCAAGAAACATTGCTGGTTAAAGGTGGATCCTTGAGCGTTTGCTGCACCAATTCCCAAAATAATCGCAAATATAGTGGATATTAGTGATATTGATTTTGACATTGTTGATTTTTGTATTAATTTCGATATATCTATTTGTTCGTTTATAAATTTGTGTTATTTCTTTTGCTCGACTTGCGTTGAATAAAACTAGTGTGATATATGCAGGCTTATTGATTTTCTGAATTTATAGAATAAGATCATTTAATGTATTTTAAATTATTGTATATCTTTATGAAAGTATGAATACATTTAAAATGTGTATCTTTATATTTTTTTTGAAAAAAAAGGGTTTGGAACGGTTTTAATAAAAAAAATCTACATCTTTTATCTAGATAGAAACAAGGCCCGAGTACATATAATATTATCAGCAAACTGAGTATTTAATTCTATAGTACGAATGGGATTAAAGCTCAAATCGCTATAGCACAAATAATGAATACTTTAACTTGTGTATTACAATTAGGGCTTTGTAACTATGGCTTGAGTTCCTATGAACAAACTTTAATGGCTGTGTATATAAGCCTACAATTATACTAGTTGACTCAAAAAGAGAGATAGAGATAGGGGGAAAAAGAGGAAGGGGGAAAGGGGACAAGAGGGAATCAGAGAATCAGAGAAAAGAGGGGTGGTTTGATTTGTGTGGCTCCAATACTTACCAGTCACCACCCTCTCCATTACTGTATCCACCAATCTGCTTTATTCGCTTGGGTTTGTCAATTTATGTCCACACGATGCCCCCAAATATATTGGTAGCCAAAAATTAAAGCTCAATTGACAGTTTGCATGAAAACCCCGCCACAACAGTGATAATTTCACCATAAATAGCACAAAGGCGGCTTATCATGGCTATTCGAAAGTACATGCTCTAGTTATGTAATAGTAGAGTAAACCGGATCCGAAGCAGATGGCCCCATACTTTTAATCCATGTATACGCAGGGGGGGGAAAGCTGACATTCAACCAACAGAATCGCGGTCATTACATTTGGGGATAGTAAGCTGTTTGCTTGTGGTAATGGTGTGGTGCCGCATAAAAAAGGGGGGGAGGAGTGTTTAGAATTTCGAGGTTTTCAGCCGCTGTACATTTGTTCCGTTGTGTGTGTGGAGAACTTTTTATGTTTTTTTGGGAGGTGGGTGATTCATATCTGCTGGTTCATTACATTTTGTGGTTCTACATAAGATAACAGAGTGTTATATATTAGCTCCAAACTTGAGGCGTAATTAAATACTCCTGTAAAGATGTAGAGATTGCAAAAAAATAATGCTTCGCTGGCTGTATCTGCAAAACAAAGAACCAGTGAACCAGTGTATAACTTGTCACTTTTAAAGCTTTCAGAAAAAAAAAGAGAATGGGGAGTGTCGCATATGTCCTTACTAGAGTATACTACCAAGTTATGTTTTCAGACCCCTTTTCTATATCAATAGTTATTAAGAGTTAAAAAATTGCGCACTCAAATATACAAGTGAAAATGTAAAATATTTAAACCAGCCTGCAACTATAGCAATACAGTAGGGGTTATAATAGTTATCACCAGTATACACGTCGTCGTTAATTATAATGCATATTTTCCAGGACTAGTGGTACCTCGAATCGACATATTAACACACTAGTTCACTGTTTCTGATAAAGTAAAGTCACAAGCAGCATGTATTCTCTATACAACATTTTAGAGTTAAAAAACTTTGTTCTCTCTGTTGTATCCACCCCTCTTCTTTTTACTTGTTCATATATTTCAATCGTGGTAATTGAAAAAACTGTCCCAAAAAAAAAAGAAAATTGCCATCCTAGGCAGCCAAAAGTTCGCCAACATTAATTTCCCTTTTTTTCCGTTAAAGACATCTGAAAATCGACAGTACTGTTTCAGAACAGTTGACATGTTCAAGACAGTTGTACCCTGAAATTTGAAACAGCAGTGATTAGGGTGGAAATCGCACAAAAACTGTCAGAAAAAAAGCAGGAGAAACAGATATCACGTTTCTTCGCTAACCACAAATAAGAGTGGGAATATTTTATTAGGAAACCTGTTGCTGAGCAAATAAATATATTAGAATGTTAATTTTTCCATCTCGTAAAGAAAGCATAAGTCTGTTATTTTTGGATCAACAAACCCCGTATAGTGTATATCAGTGTTTAGAAACGGTAAAAACAGAGTAAATACAAATACAAACGCAAGGAAAAACAAAAACAAAAACAAAAAAGTACGTTGAAACCGAAACATGGATCCAATATTTTTTCCAAACGAACAAAATGCGCTTATAAAGGTATCAGTACCAAACCCGCAAAAACCAACATGTTTCTTGCTCGAAATGCGAGCATTCCCTGAAAACAGATTCACTGCAAACTTTCTCAAGGCGTACCACCAGGCTTTGGACTACGTTGAGGACATTATGAAGAGTCTTCCAGAAGAAAAAAAGAATATTGGTGGCAGTTTGACCACAGCCTCCACAGGAAAGTTTTATTGTAATGGATTGGATGTACCGTATGCCCTGCGTGATAAAGAGGTAGTGCCGCTGTTGATCAGTCTGTTCAGCAGACTGACAGTTTTCAGAGTACCTACAGTAACAGCCATCAGCGGCCATGCCTTTGGAGGAGGTTTCGTAAGTGAAAAATAAAAATACATTGTATTATAATAATCCTGGAAGTGCAGCAAAATAGTAGGATAGGAGACAAACAGAATGAGTAAAAAGAGCTTCATATTCACATGTTTTAGTTGCACGCTGTGTACCTAAATCAAAAAAAAAAAGAATGTGGGAGGGGGGAAGGAGATGACTCAAAAATATCGATAACCAAAGTAATATGGTGTAAATACCAATAAAAACTAACAAACAAACATAAATATTAATAATTGTAGTTGCTGGCACTTGCACACGACTATCGAGTTATGAACAGTAAGAGAGGATTTGTATGCTTGGTAAGTATCTAAGTTGATGCTAAAACTCAAAATACTAAGATTAATTGTTGCAAATTCGGTTTATTCATACACATAATAGAACGAAATAGAACTGGCCACACCACTCAAAAATGGATTGCTGGAGTTGGTTAGAAGCAAGGTGAACAACCACCAGACATTCAAAAAACTCGTTCTTGAGGCGTATCGATTTAATGGAGCTGATGCAGCCAAATTCAAGCTTGTTGACAAAATCGTCGAGCCAGAGCACCTTGTGGAAGAGGCACTGAAACTCGCAGAGAGGCTGTCGGTGAAGGCTCTTGTAAGAGGCGAGGCATTTCATCATATAAAGCTGGAGATGTACCGTACTTTTATATCTAACAATAGGCTCGGTTTGCCATGGGTCATGGAGCTATATCCAAAGCTCTAACACAAGTGTAGTGTTTGTTAACTTTTGCATCGAAATACCCTTTACTTGTGGCTATTTGATGATGCTTTGTTTTTACCTTTACTCTTACTTTTACCTTAATTAATTGGATATTTTAATACTAACTCAATTTGTGAGGAAACTAAAAATAAAAAATAATATAAAAATAAAACACGATTCCAATCAACAAACATCAGAATCACGTCTATATGAAACAAAAGAATCAACCTTGTGTACAGCGGTACTGAAGGATCTAAATTTAACTTGCTCAAAGTTTTTCACGGGGTGTGGATCCGTATTAATCCAATCTGATGGAACTTCTGCGCCCATGTCAGTATAAATAAGGATGTTAAAAGTACATTTTTCTTCTAGGGATGGCAGGAATGTTACAGATGCTGTGATTTGACGTATTAATGCCTGAATATCCTTTTGTATCTGTTCTTCGGTTGTGTGTTGAATAAGTGTACTAGAATGTCAGTATATAGAGCAAAACAAATATTGGTTAATAAAAAGGGAATGTACAATAAATATAAAGCATTGATTTAATTGTAGGGCATCACTTACCTATCAGAGCTATCTACTTGATCATCTTCCAGTGAAATATCAAACTGCCATCGTTCTAGCACTTCTCTGGTCTCTTTGGAGCTTATAGCCAAAACCAAATGTGTGATGTTCTTAAACACGATCCACTCTAAATGTACAAGGTTGAGGAGTTATGGATAATGAATTTTCTGTTTATCAAAATGGTATAGATATACAATGCAACTAAGTGGGGTTAGATAGAGGTGACTTACTTTCAACTTGGGTTAAAATCTTTTTAATGTAGTCTTGGAGTTCGGGATCGGTGGTCACCAACATGGATAGACCATATTTTTTAGTCATTCTGAATACATCGGAGGGGTAGATTCCGCGTTGGTATAGAATATTATTCAGACTGTAATCTATATAGATGACAAGTGTTGAAGGAGGAGCAAGTTTAGATTAAGAAGGGAAAAAATACTAAAACTAGCATAATTCAGCCTCCCTTATTGCGATTAATTTACTACGAACCTGTCACTGATGAGTGGCTAGTGTATAAAAACAAAAGTATAAAAAGAACAAAGAATTACCAAAAAACTCGGTGATGATTTTTGCCGATCCTTTTAGTGTTATGTTGCTTTTAACTAGCTGTTGCATCATTTTGTGAAATTATCCCCGCCAAAGATGCCGTTTAGTTTTCGTTTCTTTCTTTTCTTGCTTTCAGGTTGGATGGATCGAATAATATTGTTGTTAGCTAGCCCTTTTTTCAAAACTGAAAGATTATAAAAGCTGGAAGTAAAAGCGAAGAGGGGGTGGGGTGGTATATAGACAATATATTTCAATGCAAATTTGATCAAAACTATTGCTATTTGATAAGTTGTTCAAATCTCTTTCTTGGACTTGGAGCATAAAATCATAGGGAGAAATAAGTGTAAACAAACTCGGCGTATAATTGTTTGGAAAATCAACAAACTAAGCAAAAAAAAAAGTGGCAAAGTTGGTAAAGCTCCTCTGCATTGGGCCCAATTATCGAAAATAAATAAATATCAGAGCAATATAGAAAAGAAACTCTCCACGTGATAATGAGTGATTATTTGACTAGGCAAATTGAAGTCGAGTAAGGAGAAAATTTTTTTTAACTAATTAATTATTTTTTTATCGTGGAGTTTGGGTGGTAGATCGAACTGGGTGCGGAAATAGCAACAAATTATCCAGAAATAGAGTGAAATATATTGGATTTTATTCTTTGCATAGCTAGAGGAAGAAACATAAATAAAACAACGGCAAATGGATGCACAAATAACATACAATACAATCACCAGGGATAATATAGGCAAGCTCTCGGTGATATTCAAGCAGCTTGTTGATAGAAGCTCGTTTGTAGCCATAGATACAGAGTTTACAGGGTTAAATTTGCAGAATTTGGCCGATGATTTCGGATTTGATTTTAGAAAATGGAACACTAGAGAAAGGTAAGATTATACAATTTTAAACATTTACGAAATATTTACACAAAAATGCACAAAGAAGAAAAGGAAAAAAAAACAATTTAAATGAAATGTATTGATAGGGATCTGAGCACAAGGTATCTTGCGCTGAAAAAAATGGTTAGAACACATGCTGTAGTATCAATTGGTGTAAGCATCTTTTGTGAAGCCAATTCCGAGGCCAAAAAAGAGACAATAAATGCGAACGAAGAAGAGAAGGGTGAGGAGGGACAAGTTGTGGAACACAGATCTAAAAAATATAATGTCAACAATTTTTATTTTGTACTGCATTGTCAGGATTCGCACTTGGTGAATCCCGGGAGTTTGGAGTTTTTGGCGTCGAATGGGTATGATTTCAATTTGCAAGTTAAAAAGGGAATACGGTACTCTAGTGTGGGGAGGTTATGGGAGCAAGGTCAGGAACAAGACCAGCAGGGACAAGAACAGAACGGATCGCAGGGATATGTGGTTGGCGGTGCTGAAAACAATGGGGTAAATAGCGACGGCAACAAGCGAAAATTTGTGTCTAAAAAGCGGGAAGTCAAAAAACCAAAACATGAGGAGTTCAATGATGGAAGAATACTTCGGCATTTATTGAGATATGTAATTTCGAGTGGTGGTGGTAAGTTGGGAAAGAGGGGTAGGAAGATAGTGGTTCATAATGGTCTATTGGATTTGATGTATATATATAACATTGTGTATAAGGGGCTACCAGAGTCGATATCCAAGTTTGTGGCGAATCTAAGCTATTTTGTCGAGGATATCAAGGTGGGAAAGAATGGGATAATAGAAAAAGAGGAAGAGGCTGGTTCTGGTATTGACGAGGAGGGAAAGACAAGTGTGTATGATACGAAGTATATTTCAGAGTACAAGACGCGTGACAATATCACATACTTGTCATATTTGTACGAGGTGAGTAGCCGGAAGGGGCTGATAGATACCAGAATTATGGACGAGATCAAGTTGCCAACGGTTGCACTGTCTGCTAACAAAAAAAGACGATTGGATTCAAGGAGCGATGTTTGTGAGACATACTACAAGCACGGGTATTGCCGCCTGGGCAGAGAATGCAGCAATTCACATGATGTAAAGCATATAGTGGATGTAATGGTACCAGCATTAGTGAGGAAGAATAAAGAAGCGGAGAGTGGTGTTGGCAATGGTAGTAGTGTAGATGATGATGATGATGATGGTAGTGGCAGTAAGAGCGATTCGAGCCATTACTCGGCGATTGATGCGTATATGACGGGGTATTTATTTGGGAGCTACATCGATAATCTAGGGGTTGAAGAGTTGGAGGCAGGTAGCAAAAACAAGGTGTATATAATAGGCAAGGAATTTCCATTGAGTATTGAAAAGTCAAAATTTACGCAGCCTAGCGAAGAGTTTGTAAAAATTGAACAGCGATGCTATTCAAAATAACACAAGCGGTACATGGTGCCCTCTCCCCACCATCACCCCCACCAAAAGACAGAACGTTTTTTTTTGGAATTTGTGGGTTTTAAAGATATAATCATTGATTGTTGGTACTTTTTGTAGATTATATATTCTAATAAAATATAAAATGTGAGAGATATGGGTGAACATCTATAATTAATTAATTATTTTGGTTTAAATTGATCAAATTTCAGTAGCGATTGCGATTGTGGAGTTGGTTTAGGGTTTGGCTTTTTTATTTTTATTTTTTGGAAAGTACACGTAAGGATTAAACTGAGATCAAAAACACAAACACAAAACACAAAACACAAAAACGCGAAAAAGTTAGGAAAATGTTTTGTTGCGAGTTTGTTTGATATATAACACAAGTCAAAAAAAACGATTTAGTAGTGGTTTGTAAATATTGGAGTATTGGAATTAAATGTTTTTGATCAATATAAGGAAAATACTTGGGAAAGCAGGTGGGAAAGGGAGTGGGGAGGGTCTTGGTGATTGATTGGAAAATACAGGAAATATTTTAGCCAAAACAAAACAAAAAAGAAAAAGAAAAAACAGGAGGAATGTAGAGAAAATATACGAGGATTGATGATATTTTAATTGGATAAATGAATCTAAAACAAATAGAAAAAGTAAAAAAAAAGCAGAAAAATTAATGATAAAAATTGGGAAAAAAAAAATGCCAAGGGGTGCAAGTTTTATTGGTAGAAAACAAGAAAAATCATTAATAATCAGAAAAAATAAAATACACTCACAAAAATTAGTGACACGGTTAAACGTAATTGCATTTAGTCTGGGAGAGAGTGTGGAGGGGGGGAGAAGGGGGGAGGTGGAGAGAGACTGGGAGAGTGTAAGAAATACTAATTAGTGATTTTTTCTTTCTTTACAAATTTGAATTAAAAAAATAACCTTGTTAATAATTTGCATAAAATATAAAAGTAGCCAGTTGTAAAATATAGTAAAAAATTTTTTTTATTATCGGGTAATAGCAAAAGAAATTCTCGAATATTATTTGTCAAAATCTCTAGGTAAATATATAAACATATGGACAAAAATGCAATTTTAGAATACAAACTAGGCTATAGAAGGGAAAAAAGAAAAGAAAAAGAGAGAGATTATGAGTTTCTAAAATTCAACATTTTTATTAAATTTTTTTTTTTGGGCCATCACTATTACATTTTATTATATTTTTGAACCGAAAAATAAAAAAACAAAATTTAAAAAAAGAAAAGTATCAACTAACGAGGCCAAAACGTAGAAAAGAAAAGTCAATACAAGAGTAGACAATACAATAAAAGACTAGTCAAGACAAGACAAGGCTGAAAAAATAAATAAAGTAAATAAATAAATAAATAAACAAATAACGCGACAAAAAGAGAAACAAAAAGTAGGCTTTTATTTTGGTTATTTTGTTTTTGCTTGGATAGGATAGGATATATCAAGTCAGGAACACAGCAAAAAAAAAAAAATACAATAAAATAATAACACAAAATAAAAAAAACACCAAAAAGCACCAAAAAACAAAGTCGTAGTATATTGTTGGATTTGGATTTGGATAGATTTACTAGTAATATATTTAAAATTAGAATTTAGAGTAGAACCAAGAATCCATCTTGGAATTATAATCTGATTTTGAATAAGAAACGAGTGGGAAACAGAAATAGGAATCAATTGTAAATAATACCAATATTAATAACAACAACTATAATATATAAAAAAGAGTAAATGTAAAGTAAGGTATATAAAAAAAAAGAAAAAGAAAAAGGGAAACAAATGGCACAGATTAATAGTACAGCAACAGAGAGGGCGAAGAGTGTCGATAATAACGGGTATGGTAATACAGAGATGATGAATCCAGGGGTGGGAAGCAGCAACGGTGGAGGAGGAGGAGGAGTGGGGATGGGAGGAGGCGTGGGGATGAGAACAACCATAAGTGCAGGAGCGGGGACAAGTGGAAATGTAGGAGTAGGGTCTTCACATGGGGGACATCCTGGGGGAGGCGTAAATCTAGCGCAGGAGATTATGCCAGGTGTGACGATGGAGAAGGTGTTGAAGGTGGTGCAGTTGGTGAAGCAACTGAAATCACGTGGAGAGACAGAGGAAAATAATGCAGAGTTACGAAAGTTGGTGGAGTTTTTAAAGATATGTAGTTTACACCAGCAACAGCAACAACAGCGGATTCAACAGCAACAACAACAACAACAACAACAAGCGCAAGTACAACAACAAGTACAATTACAACAAGTACAACAGCAACAGGCGCAAGTACAATTACAGCAAGTACAATTACAGCAGGTACAACAACAGCAGGTGCAAGTACAACAACAAGCACAATTACAGGCGCAAGGGTATAAACATTTACAAGAGCAGATTGCGAGACAAGAACAGGAAAGGGGGAGGGAAGAGGAGCAGATTCGTAATCAACAAGTTCCATATACAGAAGAAGGAAAGAGGATGTATGTAGAAGATGAGGAGGAGGTAGGAGAGAGAGGATTAGAGAGTGAGGAGGAAAGGAGAAGTAGACGAGAGCAGCAAGTGAAGCAACTGAAGACGCAAATAGGGGCGTATAAAATGCTTTCACAGAGTAAAGAGATACCAGAGACGATGAAGAGAGAGATATGGGGAAAAGGGGAAGGGGGAGGGGAAGGGGAGAGAAAGGGGATAGGAGAGGAGATAATAGAGGAGATGCGGCGGGAGGTGGAGGAGTACAAGATAGTAGATGCAATCAAGCTGCTTGAAAAGAAGATGGGGGAGGGAGAGGGACGAATCCACACGATATTGGTACCGAGTCTGACGCCAGGGGGGTTGGATTTGGGAGAGATGCTT
>LSSK01000847.1:0-38994 GCA_001969505.1 Zancudomyces culisetae | reverse complement strand
TATAATTCTGTGATCATATATTAGTTCAGAATTTTTTTAAATTAATTTTAAACCGAGTTGATCTGTTCACGTAAATTATTAATTCTTTGCTTTTTGGATAGGCTGGTTACTTAATTAGAAATTGCGGTAAATGGCGGCGTGAAATAAAATCGCCAGTCATTCCGTTGTATACTAAACACAGATAGAATCTTTGGCTAATACTGCCTGATTCATTACTTGTAACTATTAAACCACCCAATCTTTTTTGCTAGTGATATAATGGTATTATGATATGTTAATAACCAACATAACACATTTTGAAATTTTATAGTCTATTTATCCGGGAGATATTTAGGTGTTGTAGTTTATGGTAAAAACTCAGGTCATTATAACTTATGTATTTTGGTAGGACAATAATAATACAAGTTGTAAAACTTTAAGAATAATACGAGAGATGGAGGAAAAGTCACATATTAGTAGTAGCTCAAAGTGCACAACAAGCAAACAAGATACAGAGTATAGCTGCTAATACGACCAATAAACAAGTTTTCTAGTATCTTGTACTCAAGCTGTACAGCAAATGGCTAATGTATACTCATTTTAACTGCTTAATGCAGAGTTGTTGGTGTAGTCGTGATTTTAGGAAACTCTAGCTGTCTTTTAATTTATGTTGCATCTAGGTTACTGACTATAATTGCAGAAACATAGAGTTTTTTTTCTTGTGAAAATGTCTCTATTGTTACCAGGGTTTGTAATATTCTGTACAAGGTTTTGAACGACAACGAGCTTTGAAAAGCTAAGAGAGCAGAAGGGTTTGGATTTCCTTATATATTACTTTAGAGACAAATTAAAAGTTCAAGGGTATTGTTATATAGTTTTTGGTAATGCATAATGCACAGTAAAAAAACGATATAATAACAAAAGATGATAACCATATGTAAACAGTCATCTCTCATCCTTTTGAAGAGATAAAAGTTGATGATTACAGGCTAAACTCATTCTTTCAATTAATCAAGTTAGCAAATCAAGTATTTCATTGTGTGGATTTTGTATTCATCAATTCATATTTCAACAATTCCTCCCCACTAATGGAATTCCTTTTTCTTGGTTATATCAATTTTGAAAAAACCAATAAAATACCCACTTTCCCATATACATACTCAAAAACGCAAGTAGATTGTATATAATTCATACCCATCTGAATGTTGAAGGAGATCAAATTATGTGATGTGAAGTCCAACGATGATGTATGGTATATCACCAGTTTTTATTTACTTGAATTGCTCTAGAGTCACTGCGTACCAATAGTTGATTAAGGCACAGAAAGACAATGAGGGTTGTAGGGTTGGCAGAAAAAATTAGGTGGAGGGGGGGGGGAGGGTTCTTTCTTTTTAACAAGGATGGTTTCTTGTTTTAGGTCCTAATCGCCAGCTTTTTTTCACATGAAAATATTTTAAAACGCTTTTATTGTTCATTTTATTTTTGATAAAACGAGAATGATGAAAATAAGCTCTTGTCAAGAAATCAAGTAAAAATAAATTCATGTGAAAGTGAGATTGTTTTGTCGGGATATTGGGGATATTGGTGGTATTGCATATGTTTTCAACAGATTTCAAAGAAATGGAAAGAAAAAGAAAAAAAGCAACAGCCAGGTTTTTTTTTGATATTTGCTATATTTTTTTTGCTGATGTGTGTATACATGCTTAAATATATGTGTGTCAGCTGCTAGTATAGTGGTGTAATGAAAGTGTCGCATGTTTTTTATTTTTATGTAAGCTCTCTGCAAATAAAATTGAAAGTAATCGAATAATAAGTTTTGGTTGGATTTGATGGAAAATTAAAAAGAGTGAGAAAAAAATAATGTTACAGAAGCTTGCAAATAATAAACCCTAAAAACCTCATTCCCTCCCCCCCCCCTATTCCCTTCTCCACTCCCGTCTCTCCTTTCCTAAAATTGATGATTTTTGTTGGTGTAGAAACCAGTATTATTAATATAATCAGGAGCTGATTGCAAGTTTTAGGAAAACCAATCTCTTTTATAACCAATACTCGCTTTGTTCACAAGGGGGTATTTATATTTTGGTATATATACTAACCATTTACTACAAACGCTGTTTCTTGATATAATACAATAGCGACAGAAATAGCTGTAAAATACAGGGTTCTAATCAACAGGTGGAGATACTTTAATTTTAACATTTTTTTGGTAAAAGGCATTACAAGAGTGCTATAGAAATATTCAGCAATCTCAATTGTCAAGGTAAGTATTAATTATTAGCATTGGATGAGTTTATCCAAAATAGCTAGTATATACACATGGTGTGGGGTAAGGAGCAAAGCGGTAGGTGATATTGAAGATGGGTGGTAGAGGTTATAGCGATGGAAAGATTATCTAAACACACACTAAATGGCCTTTACGGAAGATAGAGGAGAAATAAAGATACAGCTATATCACCATTCCCAAATAAACACTGAATAAAAAACATAGGAATACATCAACTTCAATAAAGAAAATGTCGGGATTACCAAATATGATGTCGGGTGGGGCTGATTGTTCAACAGGAAACCCATTAGACGGTATCACTAAGCAGTTTAATAAGGATAGATCGCTTGAACAGGTATGTAGTATGGTATTTTGTTATTTGAAATTTACTGTATATCTTTTTCGAGTTACAATATATGTATGTATATACTTATTTTGGAATGGTATGCTCAAAACTGTATACAAATAAACAGAATATAAACAACAAGCTCATTGTACTCCAAAACTAAAATAAATAGAACCGATTCGGTCCAGATCATGCTGTGGGAAATGCTCCACAAAACGCGTTTAGACAGGCCATGAGAAATGCACAAAACCGCGGACCCCAGCCGGCAGATGCAGTAAGTCGACTCATTCTCTGTTTATAGGAGAAGCCAATGGTGTTTTGACTTGCCGTTCCTTTTTATTTGTATTTTTTTCAAGTGCTATATAGTGGATATATTCATAAAAGTATATGGCTGATATTTTTCTTGTAGCTGGCACGGGAGTTTTTGGGTGGTGGAGCAATGCACAAACAACCAGAGAATTTTAGACCTGATGCGTTTAGCTTTGAGGAATTTAATAGAGAATTAAGTAAAGGACCAGCCATTGCTGGTCCTAGGGGACCACCAGGAGGGTGGGCCAATGAGTTTGCACACAGCAGGCCGGCTGTTCCACAAGGTGTAGAATTTTCTGAAATGAGTAGTGCATTTAACCGAGCAATGGTGAGCCGGCCTGGTATGGGAGTCGCGATGAATAGCAGTTTTCAACAACAGACAAATATTAGCGCACCAGTAAACGTAGAAAAGGAGGCTATGGATAAAGCATTTGGGCAGGCCAGGATAGGTACGTCTTTTTTGGTTGTTTGTTTTTCACTTTTCAAAGTGAGGTTATTTACATATATTGTATTAAAGTTTGCAGAAAAGGAAAATGTGAATTCTGTTGAATTTAAAAAATGGGTTTTGATATAATGATAACTATAACAATGTGTAGCGGCCAATATGTATATGCAATCGAATTATATGATGCCAATGTATGGAGCTCAGGTAGGTTTGGTTCGTTCAGATATTAATAATGAAAAAATACAAGAGGAGGCATCAAAAGAGGTTGAAGAAGACGATGAGATGGGAAATAGTAACGAGCTGACTGAAGCAGCTCAAAGATTCATTGAAGCTACTTCGGGATATGCCGGAAATGAAAATTTTAGCAAATCAGAATTTCTAACGTTTATTCACAAGTTGCGTGACGGTGATATTAACATACAGGGAAGTAGAGTGATTGAAGTAAACAATACGGCTACTGCAAGCACAGGCAAATCAGCAGAGGAAGTCAAAGCAAGTAGCTGGTCCGAGTCATTTATAAAAGAAGTACAAGAGATAGAGGCGCGTGAAAAGGGAATATCTGATAAAGCAGACGGGAATATTTTTAAACCAGAGGTAGCGCAAAGTATAGAAAAGAATTGGTCTGAGGAATTCGAGAAGAGTCTCGATGGTCCGCTGAAGGAAACTTTTGTCGCAGGAAGTATGGAGGATTGGGAAGAGGAGTTTGCAAAACACGTAAGATATTATCTAGTTAATTATGTTATACAGGTTCCTATTGATATTATAGGCGGGAACGAGTAGTTAGCATTATAATAAAACGCAAATATGTATACGTGTTACAAAACATAATAGGAAAACGAAATCAGCATTGGTGATCCCGAATCTGTTGGATTTGATGAAATGGACTGGGTATCTCAGTACCGAAATAATGTCGACAAGCTAAGAACAGAATCAGATGACCAGTGGGATCAAATGAAGAAGGAATGGGACAATACCTTAGAAAACAGCTACAGAGCCACTGATATTAAATATGACACCTATGGGTTTGCAAGTGCGAATCCCTTTGTTAATAACTCACAACAAGAGTTAGACAGACTTCTTGCGCAGATAAAAAACGATCCGGCTTCTATCTCGCTAAAGGATACGATCATGTCACTTGAATCGATGCTCAAAAACGATCCTCAAAACGCAACCTTATGGACCATGTTGGGAGTCAAGCAGCAAGAAAATGAAAGAGATGATGCCGCTATAGCTGCTCTACGCAAAGCTATCAGCATTGATCCAAACTCCCTTGATGCTTACATTGCTTTGGCTGTATCTTATGGGAATGAAAACTACCAGGTCGACTCTTACGTTTCGCTTCATGAATGGATATCTCGACACCCTAAATACAAGGACATCGTTCCCGCTGATTCTTCTCTAAAAGTTTCTGATCCAAAATCCAGAAAGGAATACCTCCAAGATTTATATTTGAAGGCCATCAGAATGCAACCTGGTTCTGATTGGGATCCTGACCTACAAATCTCCTTTGGTATCTTTTTGTCTATCTCTGGCGACTACGATAAGGCCATTGACTGTTTTAAAGCTGCTCTTTCAAAACGCCCTGATGACTACATGTTATGGAATAAACTTGGTGCTACATTAGCCAATTCCCAAAAACATACCGCTGCTACCGAAGCCTACTTCCGTGCACTTGAGCTTCAACCCAGCTATATAAGAGCCATTTTTAATATGTCTATTGCCAGCATCAACATGCAACACTATAGCGAAGCCGCAACTCACCTACTTAGTGCCCTTGCCTTGCAGGCAGATAATGACTCCATGATCCAAACCAATTTTGGCTCTAATTCTGATGGTTTTGTTCCTGCTCTATCCATGAGTTCCAGTCTCTGGGATACTTTAAAGATGGTTATGTATATGTTGAATGAGTCCTCGTTGGCCGAAGCCTGTGAGGGTAGAGATATCACTCCATTTAGAGCCAAGTTTGATTTTTAATCACTACTACCCCCCCCTTCTTTTCACTGATTTTTATCTTTATTATTATTTCTTTCACTATATCATCATGTACATTTCATTTCTAATTTTACTAGTACATTAAGATGTTTTTCCTTATCCAAGTATAAGCGTTTTTGTCCTAAGCTTGTTATTTTATCTGGATAATGTACTTCCTAAAACATTTACCTAAACTTTCCAGTTCTTGGTTACCAATGTAATTTGAATCTAGGACAATTCTAAATACAAACGCATTGAATGGTTCCATGTATACCATAGTTTAGTTTTTTTATAAACCAACACACCCTCCCTATTTTAGAAGCAAGTATTATTTCGCTTAGTTGAATCAAGTGAGAGACTCTAATTTCATATTGCAAAGTTTATGAAAATTGGTAGTAGCAGCAATACAAACAAGAAAATGGCAAATAAGAATTCCAATTCTAATTCCAATAACCTTATTGAAAAAATATATAAACCGATTCAATAAAATTCTATAAATACACAAGCAAGAATTATCTCTAGCATCATACATGTAACGTACTCATAGTACATTATACACACCGATTCCCAGACTCCCCAGGACTCCAACCAAAGTAAATGATATTATAAAAGTGCTAAAGTATTCAGCCTTGCGCTTTGCATTGTTGCTCCCTCTGCTTCTACCCAAGTTCAACACATTTTCGTGTCCATTTTCAAAAAATTCGCTACCTCCACTTCCACTTCCACTTCCACTTCCATTCCCACCATGACCACCGCTATTTTTACTTTTGTTTGTACTTGCACTTGCCTTGTTCCGTTGATTTAAGTCATCAAAATGATACCCATTAGCCCGATAAAACATGGTTCGACGCATTTGACTAGCAAAATGGTGGTTTTGTTCATCCATTTTTGCATCCTGATACGTTCTACTTCCGGGTTCATTAAAGCTATCTCTTCCTCGTCGATTGAAAATGTTGTATTTGTCCCCTGCTCCGTAAAAACTCTCAGTCTGCCTGCTGAAATGGTCCCTATTAACGTTGACCCTTTTCACACCACCCCTTATTCTGTTTTCCAGGTCGTATTTTCGTCTTGTCTGCTCATTTCTAAGCACTCTGTATGCCTCAGTTATCAGAACAAACTCGTCATGACTCTTTTTTTGGTCTGTGCTTTGGTCTGGGTGGTGAATTAGCGAGAGCTTATAATATGCTGCTTTAATGTCCTTATTCGTACACGATGGCTTTACATTCAAAAGTTCGTAGTAGTTTCGTTTTTTAGTAGAGTTTTTGTTGAACGTGGAATACCAGAGCCTAGAATGGTTGCTGATTGTAATCTTCCCCTTTTTTAACTCGATTGCCACCATTTTCCTTTTACCTGCGTTTGATTGCTGTTTTTGAATTTTTATTTTTCAAATTCACTGTTTTACATGTCTATATATACATGTAATGTATTGTAGAGAATTTAGCCTGTTTAAATCGATTTTGCTTTTAAATTCATTTATCTGTAACAAAAAAAAATATAAAGAAATGTTTTATCGTATTTAGCTGTATTTTGACTTAAAATCTTTTCAATTTCCAAGACAAAAAAAATTATAGTGAATAAAATTAGGTAATTCTCGTCAGCTGTTTATTAGGAAATAACAAGAACACCATGCTTTCTTGGGTTGGTAACTTAAGCTGAGGGATTTTCTATTTTGGATATCATCTCTTCACAGCAAAAGTATGTTTTGACAGCACTGTTCACGGAGAAGGAAATGGTGTAGATGTGAGGCGCTAGATGTGTATTTCATATTAGTTAAGTTTAATGTTTAGCACATTTTGATTTTTTTTTTGATACACCAAGCAATCACAAAACAACAATGTCTTTGCGTTTTTAGAAAAATAAGAAAAACGAGAAAAATAAGAAAAATAAGAAAAATAAGAAAAATCAGAAAAATAGATAGGTGTTTACAACCAACTATAAAGAATTTATAAATTGGAATCGGGTTGTGCTGTGTAGATACCAATAAACATGGTATATTTGATCGTTTGTAGGCTAAAATCAAATAGTATCTCAAAACGTGATCCCTCGTGTACACAAACATCCGTACTATTTTTTATTTTTATTTTTATTTTTTGTTGATGAGAATAGTTTTCTCGATCTCGGTAAAGTATGTTTCATCAAGTGAATCACGCTAGACAGCTTAAACATAAACACCTTTCTGGGAAAAAATAGGTATATGGTAATCAAGTATCCTTTGTATTACTTACTCAGCCACCAATCTGAATTTTATGTGTGTATGCATATGGGAGCGAAAGGGGGGGGGGGAACAAAGTAATGTGGAGGAAACCTGCCACCCTCCTCTCTCCTCCATCTTTCAGAAAACTTTGTACAAAAACCTAAAAGAACATCCACGTGTTTGAAAAGAGATGAGGCAGTTGGTTGGTTCTTTTTAGCTTTGCTGATATGTTGTGCTTAGAATGAATCTAGTGGTTAACTTGCTCTAACATTGCAGATTTTATGATGCAACTTTATCATTTGTTTTATTTTGTTTTATTTTATTTTTGTAAAAACAGATTACATCCAGAAATGGAAATAAAATGTCAGATGATTTTTTCACCCAAATATATTACCACCAAAACATGCCTTTTTTGCAGATTCATCAACTAAGTGCGACAATATTATGGTAAATATAAAAAAGTTTTAGCCTAAAACCATCGTGATTATGCGATAAGCTTATTTGGAGATGCGAAATAAAAAGATAATGTAGTAGGGTTTGTAACTTTACACGTATTAGAAAGGGAGAGGTGAAGTGTTGCTGTCTAAGCACAAGTATACCATTACAAAGTGCATCACAACAGTGGAATTAGAACCAAGTTTTCTTTACCTGCTTAATATGAGCCCATTCACGACAGGACAGGGTGCACCAAACCTATTAGCACAACCATCTTGCAATAAAATAAAAAAGCAAGCTAATCTTTTGTTAAGTCACATTTTGTTGCCTAGAAAAATATCTCGAAAGACGTTTAATTTACAGTCAAGGTTCCTGGTAAATTTGGATACGCCTTTACTTCGTTAGGCTAGATAAAAGCATTCACAGTTCTTGTATGAAATTTCAAACCTGAAATCCGTTAAATAGTAATAGGGAAGCTCAATAAAAAAAGTGCAAAAGATACCAGAAAAAAAATCTCCACACCCATTTACCTAAGCCTTTATTGGTGTTTTGGCAGTTTTTATTTTATTTTATTTCATTTCATTTCATTTTCGTTAATACTGTTTATTAATTTATCACAATACTGCAGAAAGAACCTAGACTGATAACTAAACAATATACATTAATATTAGATTTTGTATTTCATAGAACCACATAGATGCGACTGAGGGAAATTAACACGAATCAATAAAAATCGCAACAATTTACAGGTTAAACTTGAGTAGCGTCTTTTGAGGAAGGAAGAATGTATATTTGGAGACTAATTCAGTAACCGAATCCAATACAACCTAGGAATGTATATATTTACAATAGTAAATATTCTATGAAAATATCAATCGTTCAAGGTTTTTAAGTATATATTTTTCTCGATCAAGGGAATCAGGTGAATGTGAATGCAAGTATAACATAATACGGATTTTCAATAAATCATAAAATATCTACGCAATATAAATGCTAATACGGCGAATGAATCTGCAATACCCTAAAATTTAACAAAGAGTCGTTATAAACAGCAAGTAGAACGTACAATAATGAATATGCAACTTCAAGCAAACAAAGTTAAAGCTAGTAATATAATTCGAGCAACAAGTAGACAAGAAGGGTACCAAGGCGAAAATCCAACTTATGATCGAAGTAGTGGTAGTGGATTTTCTGGGGGTAATAGGGCACATTTTCCCTACGAGAATACCAATAGTAATCTGTATAATATTGAGACGAGCGGTAATGCTCAACTTTCGGGTGTTCAAAAGCGACCAGTAATGGCCAGGAGAAACACAGGTGTAAATGAGACAAGAGACAATACTATTTTCCAAGCCAGTATGCATCAGCAGTTCGGAAATAAGAATGTAGAAGCCAATGCATTCCCAGCAAACTACAGCATCAATAATTTAGATGAAAACGTTCGACCTGATAGTGTGTTGAAACGGATTTCCGCCGGATCCGGTGTCTTGAACGAAGGTGTCTCCTTGCAGAACCAACAGGTAAGCGCATTGGGTGCGGGTGCTCGGGTGTTGAAATTTCCAGAACCTCAAAAAGAAGGTGTAAGCGAGTTGAGCGCTCAACGAATATCGGAAATTATAGCAAGACTTGGGACGGGGATGCAACAAAGGGTTGGTGATGGAAGTATCAACTCTTCCGGGAAAAATAGCACCAGTAATATCAGCAATGAGTACATTGCTAACCCGGCATCCTTGCAATCCGACAATAGAGCAGCGAATGTGAGAGGACCCAGTGAAAATATAAGCGGTTTGTCATATCCGTATCCTCTGAATGATAGTGTAGGACAGGAGCAGTTGATCAGGAGTAATGATAAAGGGTTTGTCGGGTATACGAGAGGGGGCGTAAGGGTTAGTAGTTCCAACAGAGTTTTTAGTCGAAACGAGACCAGGAATGATACTGTTTACAATGGACCTATCGCCCAGACGGAACAAACTATGCATGATTCAGCTAAAAGTGGCACTCTAGTGAGCCAAATGGGGATAGAAAAAACCATACCTAGTAGGAACTCGCACACTATGATACATTCTATGGAAAATGTACTGAGTACTCCTAGACCAATGTCATTGAGCGAAATCCACAACAATAATCAGAAAAAACTGGTAGATACACCCTTGGATGGTATTTCTACGACAAATATTACCAGTAAAACCGCAATGATGAATGCTGCAAAAGCATCGCCTGTTTCTAAAAAGTCATCACTGCTTCATCACCGTGAACAGGAGCACCAAATGGATACCACCTATAGGATTAATGATGAGTTTTACACGCATGAGCCAGCGAATTTTAGATCAACGAGTAGACTAATGGTCGAGAGTTATGGCGAAGCAGTAGAGGGATCCCACGGCGGGACGCTTAGATCTATTCGCGCTGCTAACGAGCGGAATTATGGAAGTAGCTTTTATACACTAGATGAAACCTCTATGGAGGCAGCTGAAGCGCGGGTAGGTCGAAAAATAGAGGATTTGGAAATAGCAAAAAAAGCGCTACTGGCTGTCAATACACAGCTGGAGTCTGAGGTGAAAAATCAAAAACGACAGCTTTACGAGTTGAAAAAACAATTGAAAAGCCAAGGTGTAACTACTTCAGATTCCAACACTATTGAACTTTTGAGTGAAGAGTCAGAAAAGGTAAATGATGTTCGGTTGTCTTTTTCTTTTTTTAAAAAACAGGTGCAATATTATGTTAAACTGAGCTTGATCCGAGATGCTTATCAAAGCTATGTTCATATATCATTACTAATCGGTACCTTTTTGCTATGTATCTAACTGTATTACAGATTGTAGAAGCAGTATTAAAAGAGGACGTATTATTTCAGAAGCTACTTTCTAACATCGAATCTCTTATAAAAAATGCCAAAGAAGCCTTAGAGTATCGCTCAGAACATACTGCAAAGGTCATTTCTGAACCAGAAATGAGCACACTAGATCCAGAAACGCCCGAAACCTCTGGAATCGCTGGCGCACAGTCTTTGCCTGCCCCAAAACCATCGCGAACACCGCGCCATGGAGTTGATAAAGAGGTTCGTGGTTCAATGTTGCGGCACCAGCACCATCATACTTCAACCACAAATAGTTCTATCATTTCGAATTCAGAAAGTTTATCTAAAAGCGGTTTGCCAGAAACGCGAGTATCTCCAAAAAAAATCAAACACTCTCGCGACTTGCTTGACCAACTCCTCACTCTTGTATCCAATAAGGGGCTTTCTCCACCAAAGGACCTATCAGTAGCTCCTCTTGGAAAACCCGAAAAATCAAGTTTTACTAGTCCCCTGAAACCCCCTACCAGAATTCCCCGACCACCCTCGTCGTTAATCAGAAAACCACCACTACTTTCAAAACAGCTACAACAGGAAAAAACCACCGCGCACAAGACTGATATGTATCTTAGCAGTCCCACCAGGAGTATAAAGCCTACTGAGCGCAATGTCACTACAACATTTGGCTCTGATCAACGGTCACGTGCAGCCAGTTTGAATGCTTTAGAACCCAGTGATAGTGACGACGTTGTTAACATTATAAAAAAGCTTCAAAACTTACTTTCATAAATCCATTTGGGTTCAGTTTGGTAATCGTTTTGTTGTGTATTTGTTTGTAGGTAGATTTCATTCTGACACTGTGATTATAGCTATACATGCCTTTTTTTACCATCGATTTTTTTTCTACTGCCATTTTTATTATCTTCGCTGTTGACGTGGAGGCCATGATTTTCCAACTTGAACAGACATGAATACACCAATAGGCAGTATCAAAATGCCCCCAAAAAAACTAAACCATGTAACCCAGACTGTGTATAGCATACCATTTCCGAATAACCCCACAAAGGCTAATTAGCATGACTGATTTTTACTTCCCAAAACTAATTGGCATAAAAAGATTCATAGGAAAGGCCGTACTGTTTGACCAAGAAATTATAATGGATGACAAATAGCGTATATTGCTATTGTAGCATTCCAGGTTTAGAGATGTTGAAAAGCAAGGTCCCAACTTTCATGAAATCCAAACATTGTTTTGGGATAAAGCTAGTCATGTTATTTTTCTGTGAGTAGCTTCAAAAAACATTCTACTGGTTGTAGGCGGTACTGAGTGGGCCATATTCAGGTAAAGCGTAGTGACTGTATCATTGGTTAGCTCTGCCCAACAAGTCACAAAAGTCATTAAACATTTATTGTTTTAGACCCTCTCCCCTCCCCTCCCAACAGAGGTACACGACTGTCAACTATATTGATCACATAATAAATATATGTAATATTCCCTTCTTAGCATAACATCCACTCAGCTGATCAGTTTTGATTGAGTTAAATGTTTACAAGAACCAACTTCAAGCCTTGTAAATGGCGTTTGTTTGCTATCAAATCAGTTCAGTTTACACCTGGACACACTTTTTTGTTTTTTGTTACAACTATTCGTTACCAAAGCCATAGTATAAACGGGTTTTATTCAAGAAAAAGCCGTCGTTTTCAATGACCTAAGGGTATGACCTCACCATAATACATCGCTCTTTTTCACAGCCCCAACAGATATAGAAAGTTTTCAACTCTTGCAAATACCTGCCCTCGCAACCCCAGGCTAGAAGAATTAAGACTGTGACTTTTTTTAGGGGATTAAGGAAAATGTATGATATAATAAATACCCACTTACAAGCGATTTTCATCAGGTTAATTCCCATTTTCTAACAACTCACACCAATGGTACACGAATCTGTAGTACAAAAAATAAAAACAGTATTTGTTTGTTATGTATATTATCGATTTATCACATTTTTAAAGTAATATACCAGCTTAATTCTGTATTTTGTAAATAATGACTTGTATATTGCTTATCCACTCCTCCATAAATGCTTAATAATAATTCGGACAATATTACTCATCATAACAGCTAAGCTTTGTTAATTTCCACCTTAGGTATTATTGATATTCCATAAACGCGAGAAATCCCGCTTGGTCTCCGCGTATTCATATTTATAATTTGTCTTGGAGAACACGTTTTTAAATCATCCCTCTTCCTCCTCCTCCTCTTCCCGTCTCCCTTTTTTGTTTGTAGTGGATTAACTAGGCAAATCATTTCAGAACGCTTGAAGAAAAGTTCTGACGTAATATTTTACTTTATAGCAAAGGCAGAAATAGCCAGTCTTTTTTCTGTAAACCAGTTGAGAAGATGCTTCCGTTTATTAGTGTGCTTGTTTGATGTACTGAATTGTTGGGCTATAAATAGTTGTGCATATTACATAATCATTATTTTTACATTTATCGTGTCCAATAAAAATTTACCAATAGCTCTAGTCGATGACCATGTAATATTACAAATGCCAATTTTTCAATTACACGGCTTTAATGCCAATTATATACTAACACCAGGTTCCCTTACTTGAAGGTAAATTGGTGATGAGCATTCCGGTATTTAGTCCCAAGAACTCATCCTTATTACAAGATAAGTTTTATTTCCACCACTGTTTACACAGCTACAAACGTGGATTAGAAAGTAAGCATGTTCTAAAAACAAAATGAATGTTAAAACGCTGACAAATGCATATCTAAAAATGGAACGCACTATATTTGGATTTACTAGAAATTTAGAAACTTGTGAAACTAAGTATTACACTTCATAACAGCAATTATTTCTCGATTGCACAAATTTCTAAATGGTATAAATACCCATCCAAATTGCGATGAATTTGAAAAAGTAAATCGGTACACATTCCCTCTAAAATAAAGTATAGCACGTCCTTAACCAACATTCATTTGTATTCTGCATAACACAAAAAAATAGTGGCAAAGAAAAGCGAAATTTATAAAGCACACAAGAACTCTGAGAATCCTGATAAGCTTTTAACAACTCATAGCTAACTATATACAAACCACAAGAAAAAGAACTTTTAACCATTTCGAAGATGAAGTACACAGTCTTTTTATTGGCACTAACAGCTTCTGCTGTTCCAGTCAACAATGTTTCAAATAATGGAGGTCGCGGTGTTGTCGCTCCAGCTCAAGAGCCAGCACCGGCTGCGGCTCCGGCACCGGCTCAAATCGAAGATAGATGGCTCGGGCCTACCAGTTGGTTCCTTAGTTGGTGGTAAATGGTTCACAAGACCTGTACTGCACGGGAGGAGTCATGATGTTTTGCACTTAGGATGAGTCCTTGCTCGTCGTGGGATAGGGGTTCGTTCTGCCCTTTCCTTTGCCTATTTGATTTAACGACATTTACGAACTTTACGTCATAATTACATAGTACTTTGGCTTTTGCATTTTTTTTCTTTTTTTTCTTTTTTTTTCGAAAACTGTACTAAATATATTGTTTTTCGCAACACCTTTAGTCCATGTATTATCAACTATGAGATTTGATCCGTGTTTTGGTGGGCTCAATGCTCCCCGTACGAGATGTTTTGGGGGGATGGGAGATCCAGCTTTAGGAGCAGACCCTCTAGATTGGGGCTTTTCTTGCTTTTTTCAGCGCTTTCCTTTTAGGATAAAAAAGAAAAGACATTAAAGGTGATAGATTCTATCAAAAAAATATGCATAATGGTTGTTATCATCCACATATGTTATATTAAAGTGATCAGAAGAATTTTGGTTTTATGTGTAGTCATTAACCTTTCCAATTGATACAAGTACTCACACTTATGTTTGTTGATTTGCGTAAATATACCTTTTTAATAAAACATCAGTAGAAAAGCGAAAAAAGGAACAAGATTAAGCGGTTTGTGTAAAATATATGTATTATGTCAAATATAACCACACAAAAAACGATTCATGTGGTATATTGAATATTCAAAACCCTACTTTACCTAGATTCCCCATTTTGGTATTTAAAAGAATATTACAAGGTTAATACGTGTATATATATAATCATTATCGAACCTAGTCAAAGGCTACATATAGTACCTGTAGCAACAGCATAGGTTGGGTTGTATATTTTAACTTAATGAGGTGTGGTTATACGAGTTCTGTGGCTACAGCTCAAGTTTGATGTGATTTACTTGCTTTGAATGTACATTTACACAACATGCATATACACACATACATAGCAAAAAAAGAATTAAGGGAAAACCCACGCCAAGGAAGGAGGGGAGGACGGGAGGACAGGAGGTTTTCACCTCATCCTGTATATAAAGATATGTCACACCTACCAACCTTGATCTCATCTAAAAATTGTAATCTTATAATGGACCTCTGAAATACAAACACTACTTGCGCTTTGTTATGGGTTTTGTCATTTGTGTAATCGCTTAGTTAACTATCTGTATAAACATGACCCCCAACTCTTTATAACAAAATCCGTGGAGCAAAAAAATAGCCAATAAAAAAACAACAAAAGGGTTTTAATTTAAGTGAGTTACTGAATGATATTAGCACACAAAAAACAAAACACAAAAACAAAACACATTCAGTCCCAGCACGAGTACCTTTTGTGGCTTAATCGTTTTTTGCTTTCATATTCTATTTCAAAAGCAAGAAGAGCAATTCTGGCTAACAAAATATATCAATCTCCATTTTTCTCCCTGATGGAAACCTAAATTTTGTAAACGTGATAAAATACATACGAGGACAAGGAAATAAAAAACAAAACAGGCAGCTAGAAACACAAATACAGAAATAAAAATAGATGGACACTATAAGAGCTCGTCAAATAGGTAAGCTTCTCGTCCTTACCCTCATATTTTTGTCATTTTTGATGAGAGTTTGCGAGTATATTTTGTTGAAGGGTGGAAAATGCTGAATTAATCCGAGAGTGGCTGTATTTTACCTGTTGAAATATGAACATATATATTTTCAGGATGAATCTGGAATGAAAATACGATAAGCCTCATGTTATAAACGTGAAGAAAAAAAAGAACAATAAAACATGTTTATCTCGAATACTTTGTATAAAAAATAGATGCACTCGTGCAAATGCTGAATTTGCATGGAGAGAAGAAAATCAAGAAAATTGCAGAGGAGAACGGAACAGAAAAGAATAGGAGAACGAGGTTTTATGACGAAAACAGTGTGGAAGATGATGGTGATGAAGTGGTTTGGAAGGTACTCGTCATAGACGAATTTTCACGGGATGTGATATCAACTGTTTTGAAGGTATCGGACTTACGCGAGAACGGAATAACAGTTCACATGTAATGACCTGAAACGATTTATAATATATTTTGTTTGGAGGTAAAAAGGGAGAGATGGAAGCATATTTGAAAAAAAAGTATTTAAAGGAGCATGCGTATGTAAAAATAGGATGTTGGACTCGGTTAGATCAAGCATCTCGGATGTACCGGCAATATATTTTATGCGAGCAACATATTCGAATATGACACGGTTAGCACAGGTCAGTATATATCAGAATAAACCACGTGGATTAATAATAAAAAAAAGAAAGGGGAACTAACTATACTTGTAAATAAAAATGACATAGGATATGGGAAAAGAGATGTACGATTTGTATTATGTGAATTTATGTAACTCAATAACACGCGATTTGATGGAGGAATTGGCGGTGGCTACAGTGGCGTCAAAGACATCACACCAGATAGCTCAAGTTTTTGACAAATATATAGAATTCATATGTCCAGAGGAAAATATGGTATCATTTGGCATAAAAGACAGTTTTAAAAAAACACACGACCCAACTCTCACAGAAGAAAAAGTCAAAGAATTGGTGGATCAAATAGTTGGGCAGATGATATCAGTTTTAGTTACACTCAAGACAGTACCAATAATATGTGCACCAAAGGGGGGAGCGGCAGAGATGGTAGCAAACAAGCTGAACTATCGAATAAGAGAAAGTGTTTCCCATAGCAAATACCATTTGTTTAGTGATAGTGAGGGGGAGGGATGGTGTGGTGGAATTACGTCTGAGCCGGGAAGTAGAGCTGTTCTGGTTTTACTGGACAGAGACTTTGATATCGGGTCTATGTTGAGTCATAGCTGGACATACCAGGCTCTGATTCATGATATACTGGGAATAGAGCTTAATAGGATAACACTAAATGTAGGTGGATCTAAAACATCACATTTTCTGTAGACATAATTTTATGTATATCAAATCTACAATAAGCATCAATTGATTGGAATAGACCGAAGTTGACGGGAAAAAAACGAAAAAGGTTTATGACCTGGACGCGAAAGATGAATTCTGGGCACGAATAGCTTCTATGCCATTCCCTGAAGCAGCGAGTAAGTTTTTTTCTTTATCACTACGTGCACACACACATATATATATACTAAGATGTATAACTTGAAAGAAAGGAATAATGAGCCAAGTCATTAATAAAGTACAAACTAACCATTACTATGCAAACTTGTAGTCAGTATAGACGAAACGTCAACAGATTTCAAAAAGCAGGCTGATGAAATGACCAGGATGGGAGTATCTACAGATAATCTAGGCCTTGAGCAGGAACTGTAAGTTGAAAATAATACAGTCATAAAAGAGAACAGCATATTTTAAACACATTTATGTTATTGGGACGTAGTGATTTTGGAAACAGTACAAGGCAGCTGCAAAAGGCGGTCGACTCGCTTCCAGAAATGACTGCAAGAAAGGCAGCCATTGACATGCACATGAACGTGGCCACTGCGCTTTTAGAAAAAATAAAAGAAAGACAACTGGATATTATTTTTCAGCTTGAGGAGAATATGAACAAGCAAACCAGACAGACAATACTGGACTTTCTCAATGATGAAGGGAGGGGATCACTAAACGATAAACTCCGTGTCTTGATGCTGTATTTACTATCTAGGCAAGGAAAGGGCGGAAATGTTGGTGGTATGGCCGGATCTAGTAGCGGGCTCGACGGACTGCAAGCTTCAGGCAAATCCCAATCCATGGATTCGGTTGCGGAGGCATTTGAAAAGGCATTTTTAGAGAAAGACGTTGATTTGAGCGCATTGGCCTACTTTAAGAAGTTACAAGCCATGAACAAAATCATGCTGCAGAATGTGGTTACTTCGAGCCCCAGTGTTGGTGGCAGTGACTTTTTGGGCAAGTTTTCCTCAATTGGAAGCAAAGTAAGTTCGTTTTATATACTGTGTGCTTGGAGGGGGGGGGGAAGGTATTTTCTAAAATAAAAGAATTATGGTCGTGTCTACATTTTATTCAATACTAAGCAACAAAACATAATTTAATAGCTTTCGGCAATTAAAGATGGAACTGGTCTGGCTAGTGGTTTATTCGCTGGAGTGAAGGGATTTCTCCCCCAGGATAAGGATCTTCCAATAACGCAATTAGTAAAGTCAATCATGGAAAGACCCGGAAACATTGGTACTGCCAGTGCCAGCTCATCACCAATGCTGGGTGGTGGAGGTATTGGCGGCGTTGGTGACAATATGATTTATTTGGATCCCTTATCAACCTCACCTCCATCTTTTTCACTATTCCCACCAGCTGATCAGGGCAAATTTGGCCACCAACAAAAGTCTGTTATAAGCTCGTTCCAGAATTGTATAGTGTTTGTTATCGGAGGTGGAAATTACCTGGAATATCAGAACCTGCAGGATTATGCAAATGTAAGTTCTTATTTACTAGTATTTTTAACCCATTTACAGCTCACAGTTATGCCAAAACATGAAAAATGAAAATAAAAATAAAAATAAAAATAAAAGGAAAAGGAAAAGGAAAAATATCAATGTGATAGCTTTCAATTTAAAAAGCCCCAATATTGAGCTAACACATCGATCTTTAAATAATAGGAATCAAGTCCGCGCAAATTCATCATTTATGGTTCAACCGATATTGTTAACCCCGAAGGTTTATTGAAACAGTTTAGCGAACTAAACTCGTTACAATCTTAATATACTTTATTTATTTTTACTTTTACATTTCCACGTTTTCCTACTTTTAAATAAACTATTTATATATGTTACAACCCGTATTTAACCAAAGTTAGTTCCAGCTACATCCCGCTTTGTATCTTTTTGATTATGTCTTGTTCGTCAAAGCTATCCTCCTCCTCCTCTTCTTCTTCCTCATCATCATCATCTTCTTCTTCTTCTTCGTCGTCCTCCTCCTCGTCTTCATCATCATCTTCCTCCTCATATTCTCCTTCCTGCTTCCCATTTACGCCATAAAGTTTACTTTCATTTTGCTCTTCCTCCCCTTCTCCTTCTCCTTCTCCTTCTCCTTCTCCTTCTCCTTCCCCTTCGCCGCGGTCAAGCTGAAGATTTACCCCGATTACTTGTGTTCGATCTTTGGAGCTCTTCAAAATGTCTTTGATTTTTTTTAAAACATGTGGCTTTATCCACCCAGTCTCTTTACAACATACACTTAACAGTATATTTGGTTGTCTAAGAATAGGCTTAAGCTCTTTAACATTGGCGTCGCATATTTGTACAGTTCCAAGCATTTTTGAAGGCTGTGGTGGCGCATTCACATCAGAATTAGCCCTATTGCCATCAGCATACCCATCATATATCCCAACACTGCTTTCTCTACTTGCGCCTTCCTCTTGATCTACCACCATCCTGTCTTCAGTATCATTAAGACTAGGATCATAACCATCGTTGGTTTTTTTATTTTCTTTTTCGTCACCTTCAAAGTCTTCGTATTCTACAAACCTAGATTTTCGACCAATTTGAGCGCGCACATCTACCAGCTGATATATAAAACTCTTTGGGTCCTTACGTGGATCATACCCAAACCTAATCCACGTGTCCCTCCATGGTCCACTCGTCACAAAAAATGCAACCGATGATAGGATCCTCATCAAAAGCACCCTCCTTCGCAATAAACTTGTTGGAAGCTTTTGGTCTAGAACTGTCTTTTTCCATATTGGTCTTTCCTCAAACTGCTTTCGGAATATTTCTAGTATCTCAAAGTTTATGTTTCTAATACCTGGTCCCTTGTACAGTTCAAAGTTCATTTTTGGGTATTCTTTTTGCCCATATTTAACCATGATCATTCTTGAATTTTTCTTTTTCTTTTTTGCCACATACTCTGTTACTGGTGTGACCCCATTTTCTCTTAATTCAAAGTGTTCACGAGTATATGGATTTGCTTTTGCACCCCTATTAAATAAATACGTATATTGTATATGTATTTATATCATTTCCAGTGTTTGTTTACATGCTCTCTGTTCAGAATGACCAGATATTCGGCAAACAATCAACTAACGTTATCTTATAGTATACTAAACTACTCGAATATCAATAAAAAAAACTAGTTGTATAACTACAATATTATAGTAAATCTCCACTTACGGTGTTTTGAACGACCAGCTCATTTTGGCCATAAAAGGCAACGGTGTAGTATAGAAGATTTCCGGCACCTCTAACAATTCTTTGGTCAATTTGTCTATTGAGCCTAGCGAAGTCAAGCTTTTGCTTTCTTCAATATATTTGTACACATTATCATCCCGCTCCGTCCCAAAATGCCAGTCAGCCATACCTATTTTTTTTGTTCCATAATTGTTTAATGTTTCCCGCATTTCAAGTATCTGTTTTTCTTAAATTAAAATCAAATTTCATCACTGCCAAACCTATAGTTGTTGATAAAGCACCAAAAATATATAATTTTACCTCGAAAGCGTGCTGTTTTGCTGATAATTCCCATGTTTTCAACATCCCATTTACTATCAATGGGCTCAACCCTCCCATCTTTATACTTTTTAACTTTTCGTGTAACTTTTAGTAGCATGTTTCCTGTATAAACAATGTCGCCAACCAGCGGCTTTAGATACATGTCCTCGGGATCATAGCTCAATTCAAGTCCATCGTCCGATTTCATCAACACTGAATTTGCTATCTTTTCGCAGCCCCCCATGGTTTCTATTGCCTTCTCAACAGATTTTACATAGCCAGGGTACTCAACACCAAAGTATATCTTTTCAGGGAAATTCTTCTTTGCAGCCTCCTCAGTCATTTTTTTTCACGTATATATTTTTACTTGGATATATTTACAATTTTTTTTTCCAACTTAATCAACTATAGTAGATGTACACGATTTCTCAATATAGCTCCAAAAAAATTTAAAAGGAAAAAAAAAATATGTTACCCAAATTCATACAATGTGAAATCGGGAGTATGCGCAACAATCAATTCGGATTGTTCTGATGTACATACTTTTTTCATTGCTACATATTGATGTTTTTATTTACTAGAAATACCGGGTCACTAGATTGGTGGTTGACCAGTAATATGTTTTGAGCACCACCTACATAATTACAAATTACCTCAACATATGTGACTAAAAATGAAAGACAGAATATCAACTACTTTTTTTTGGATATTCTGTCTCGTTTCCATTCATATTGTGTGAAATAACTACATATTGTGATATTGCCTCATGTAGTTGAGTAAAATATATACAATACGCCGATGCAGCTCTTTAGTTAACAAAAGTTTTTTTTAAAAAAAAAGAAACCAAATGAAAAAGTATCGCTTTGATATATTACAAGATGATATCCTATTTCAAAAACACTGTGAAGCTTTTTGATGTTACTATTGGACGAACACATTCCGTAACAGCCTCTAGTCTTTTTTTTTTCGACAAAACATATCTTCTTTACATACCAGAGCTCTACAAGTTGAAATGTATATATCTTGTTTTGAGGACTTGTGTTTCTCCTTTATTTTTTCTATATCTCATGACAACTGCTGTTATTTGGTAACTAGAAAGATGGAAAAATGTGTTAGGGAACTGGATTTAAGGTGACTACTTTTTTATTTTAAATATACATTACACTTGTCTTTGGAAACAAAGAAAATGTATGCTGAGAATTTTTTGATTTTCCTAGTGGTATTGTTGAAAATGTAGACCTAAACCCCAAAAAAAAGTCATAAAGAGGGTGGGAAAAGCTCGGCAAGAGGCTACTCATATGAAGAGCTAGATACATGACTCCAGCTACTAATTTATCATATCCAAAAAATGTTATATTTTACAAACTTATCTTTCCTATGAAATAAATATTCAAAGATGATTTACCTTTCCCTCTTTCGAAAATAAAGAAAGGTCGATAATGTTCACTGACATTTGGTTTATGCCAAGAATGGTCCAAAAAAAAATAAACTCATATACTACAGGTAGGTGCAATACACAATGTTGTTACCTTAATCATACCACTCCACTCCATACACATCCCTTGGGAGTAATGGTCTCTTTGTTATGTAAGTATGACCATCAGTGCAAGTTTATATGCACAAGGTCAGTTTAACTCGATCGCTTGGTCGGAAATAGTATATAAATAACGATGTAGTATGGCAGTTCAAAAAAGACAAAGAAGAAATTATATACTCCTTGCACACTCATACCAGCAGCATTAATAAGCTTAAGCTTTTTTCTTTAAAAAAAAGAAAGAAAAAACAGGAACAGACACACCCATTGATAACCTAACAAATCTAAACGCTTAAACCATCAGCAAAACAAAAATCAGCCACAATGCTATCGTCAAATAGGTGGATACTCTTAATATCTGCACTTTCCAGCACAATAAACTCATATCCTGTACCAAAGACACTGGGTAGACAAGGCGTATTACGTAGACACAAACAGAAACGTAGTATTGACAATGAAAGAGGTGGTATTTTTGTTGAGATACCAAGGGTGACAAGGATATCCGATGACTTTACAGCACAGGCAAATGGTGTTGGTGTTGGTGTTGGTGGTAATGTTAGCGGTGATGATCAATCCACCACTCGAACCCGTACATATACAGAGCTATATGTTAACTACCACGGAAGTCAGTACCTTGCAGTATTTCCGAATGATAATGAGGATGATAATGAAGATAGCATAAATGTCAACAACTTCGCTGGTGGCAATCACGGAAACGCCAACCCCACTAAAGGCCATCAAAACACCACTCCTACCAAACGTCATACTAGCACACCACCTACAAGTATCAATTACTACAATCCACCCACCACCATATTATATAATACCATTCCACCTCCTACCACTAACAACTACTATATTTCATCAGGAAACTACTATGGGACTTCAAGTACACCCGTCAACTACTATGCTACATCTGTTAACCACTATACTACACCTGTTAACCACTATACTACACCTGTTAACCACTACACTACACCTGTTAACCACTACACTACATCCGCCAATCACTATACTACATCAACTCCATTTCCATACAATACTATCCCAACCCCAATAACCAGTAATTACTATAATACTGCTGGAAGTATATCATATAGCAATTCAATTTCCACACAAATAAGCATTGTGTACATGACTCACACTCAAGGTCCAAGCTACATAGAAAAGGTCATTACCACTGTGTCTATATCGACAGTAACTACAACATTTGACAACCACGCATCATGCATCAAGACATACCATCAAGAGAATCGTTACCAAACCACCCCTATTTATTATAATTCCAAATACCGCTATGCTGATAACGATTACCCCTCTTATGAGGATTACGAAGACAAATATCCATATTATAAGAGCTCAGGTATGGGTGACTATTACAACTATGATGGATCTGATAAGTATCCTTCAAATAAGCAAAAATATATTGGATACTACCCAAAACAAGATAAGTCAAACCCAAAGATGTATAATGATAACCAAAACTACTACAAAGTCAATTTTCAGAATGGAGCCTACTCAAATACATACCAAACACGATATAACCCACAAGAGTATGGGTATGGATACGGATACGAATATGATGATTACAGGAGTAATAACAAGTATAGTCAACAAAAGGATAATTACATAAATGCTTACAGACCATATGAGTATCAAAAGTCTGACGGAAACACCTACAATCAACAAGATAACAATGTTTATAAACAAACCTCAAAGGATGACCACAGCCAGAAATTCGAAAGCAAAACCAAAGATAACATAATAACCATCATTAAGAAATCTTAAGGTGTTCATAATGCGTTGGGTTCTATTCAGCCAACCTCTCTCTCTTTTTTTTTTTGCGCCAAAAACGGTACATGAAAAAATTATATATTATACTTATAAACAAGATCATTTATTTGAGGCACTGTTGGCGATTATCTAGGACACACCAACCAAAACCACACACTAATGGTACTAGTAACTTTGATGGGCTCGCTTGGATGAGTTATGCTGAAGCCGGGCTGCGAGTGCTAGACCACATACTTATTAATGATATTTTTGACTTATACACAGCACTAACTAACCCCATGTTATCATAATTTAATTTTGCTTATTTTCCGCAATAGCATTAATAAAATACATTCACATCTAGACGCGCACCCTTTGCTAGGAAAGTGCAGTTCATAAATTGACAGACGAAAGTCAGTATGCGAGAAGTAAATGCACTGTGATACGATAAACGCAAAAACAAAAAAAATAAAAAAGAGTGCCTAATACGGCCCGAGTTTCTTAAAAAACTATTTATTTATCTAGCGAGCGTGGGTTTATTTTTTGATACACCCAGAACCCAATGTTCAAATATACACTTAAATTCCTTTTTTAAAAATAAATTAAAGACTATTGCTGGCAAATGCCTGGCACTGCTTCAACATGTCCAAATAGTATTGACAAGAGTTCATATCATTGTTGGTGGATTCCAAGCAACGAGTAAAGGCTTTGGCATCTGCATCGCAAGAGCGGACTTCATTTTGGCTGAAGCTGGATGATTGAAGTGTTGGTTGTTGTTGTTGTTCTTGTACACGGTTTGAATCACTACCACCACTAAAGGCTCCGGTGAGTGCCCCACCCTATGAATTTAGATTGAATTCACTTGTTATATTTCCCCAAATTTCGATTAAATGGATACCAAAAGTTTAGATTATAGATCATGTACTTACAACAACATGCCCTACAGCAGATCCTACGGCTACACCACCGGCAGTTGCGGCCATCTATATGTATTAGTGTATTGGGTAAATAAATATTTACTTGAAGTGCGAATTCGCATGAAAAAAGTAAAGGAAGGATGGGAAAAGTGAGATGGAAGAAGGATAAGGAGATGCTGAAATTACCTGTGCAAAGAGACCTGGTTGTCGTGGTTGCGCAGTTGGTGCGGCATGAGCAGGAGCAGCAGCTGGCGCAGCAGCTGGAGCGGGTGCTGGCCTATAAACGGGTGCAGGAGCAGCCATTGTGCTTGCGCTACGAGTTTGTGTACTTCTTCCAAATGAACTTCTTCCTGAAGAGCTTCTTCTTCCGGCCATTTTGCTGTTTCTTAGGTTTTTCGTTTATTTCCGTTTTAATTAATATGCAACAAAATCTGCAATGAATTAAATGTTTGAAAAAATGTGCAAGTTAAAAAAGCGGCAGAGCATAGGGCGATTTTTATAGTAGTTGGCAAAGATAACTTTTGAAACGCAAAAAAAAATTTTTCTAGGCGAATAAAAATGATACGCTGAATTTTAGATAAAAAATGCCAACCATGGCAAAGGAAAGCCAAAGAAAAAAACAAACTGGAGAAATTCTATGCTATTCCATTTCAGCAAATTACTAGATAATGCTGAATAAACATTGTATAATGATTTGACAAACTCAGCAAATCACATGAGGGGCCCGACTTGTTCCTGAAACTGGCATGTGCGAATTATGGAAACTTTGTAGTAGCTTAGTATTTGATTACAAAAACATCTGCTTGGATCAGATTATTCTTGAACCAGCCATGTTGTTGGTGGTTGTTTACATTAGCCAAGTCAAGAAAAAAAAGAAGAAATTTTTGAAAGTTCTGGTTAATGATGTTTTTGAGTAGATCGAAAAGAGTTGATATACAAGACAGTAAAGTTTTTTTTTTTGGCAGAAGGGGGGGGAGGAGGTGGGCTTTTGTTTAAAAGTAAAAGAAAAGTAAAAGTAAAAGTATGAAATAATGAGAGGGGATGATGGATGAAATCACCACTAAAAGTACCTGTTTAAGACGAAACCCTTCAAGCTTCACCCCACGCCCAATCGTACAAATAAAGCATGTAGCCTGTGCACTTCGTACCAAGCGATAGAAATAAAGCTAGCCAGACTCTCGTTTTATTTTCTAGATGACACTTCAATTTATAGTGACAGTAAAGATATCTTAGTAAATTGGCTCGAGAAAGCTATTAAAACTCTGACATAAATTTGGTAATACTTTGGTTGTGATTATGTTAATATCTTTCGAGCAGACTAGAAACATAACAAAGCCTCAAGAAATGCAAAAGTTGCATGAAGCTTTTTTTGTATTAAAACATGAAAAACGGACTAGCGGCAATAAATATATAATAAAAGAAATCTAGTGCAAGTTAACAAAATGTGTATAAAAAAAAAGCGAGCATGTGTTATTTATACATACCTTATTCCTAATCCTAATAAGAAAAAATATCACTGGGTTTTTTGCGAGTTATTGGATTGAGACAAAAAGTAAAGATTGTTTGTATGTTGGTGGGGAAGAACAGGTGCATCCTGAATATCAAGATACGTCTGGGAGCTGCTCCGGTTCTGGAAGGCCGAGATACTTTGAATTCCTTGTTGGGGCTGAATCGTATACGTAGAGCCACCAGAGTCGGAAATAACCCTGTTTCCTTGACCAAACGCTCCACGAGGACCGAGAGACAATCCATATCCACCTGGTGAAATTTGTGTATAATCTGGTTTGTGGACAGCCAAAAGAGGCTGGGAGTTGTAACCATTTGCCTTAATGTGCGATAACATATAATTTTCATGAGGACCAATGCTCTGTCTTTCTTGCCCGTAGTTTACATCAGGTAGATTTAAAACCTGTGTTTCCTTTTTTTGGTTATAATTTTGTGTATATCCGGCATAAGGATCGCTGCCTTCCAGACTTGCACCATCCCTATGCAGAAATACATCTGTTTTCCCAGGCCCATAGTATGGTGCACTGTCTATATGACCGTGTTGGGATTGGTTAGATGGTTCGCCATGATTTAGTCCTATATCCTTTCTTTGAAAACCCAGCTCATCGCTGCCTCTGTAAGGGTTGTAATTTCCTTCACAATCATTTAGCTGCTCGCCGTTTTTTTCATTTTTTTTAATGCTGTACATACCCGAAATATAATTTTCAATATTTGGTTCATTATTATACATACTGGCTCCAACATGACCTTCTAAACCCATATTTGTCCGCCTAATAATTTGTTGCCTGTGTCCCATGGACGCAATAGTACCGTCTTGATAATAGTGGTTTTGGTTACTATAAAAACCACTATGGCTACCTGTACTATTATTGTTGTATAGTGAGCCTGTACCAAAGCCAACATTTCTTGAATTCCCGGGAGCACCGAAAGGAATTGTTCCTATCCCGTAGCCGTCGACCGGGCCAGCGCCAAACGTGCCATATACACTTGCTGGGTTTACTTTAATTTCTAAAAATAGCAGTGTGTAGACACATAAATATTAGTACAGAGGATAAAAAAGTAAAGCAACACTCATTTGATCCGAAAAAAAATAAAGAGAAAAAAATAATCAGGGGAGAGCAAAGGAGAGAAAAAGAGTGAGATACCCCAAATGTCTTTTCTCATTTCTCACACGAGTACGCAAAATTGGGTGATCTTAACCACTAGTTACGTCTCTATTCCAAACTTCAAAGAGCACACCTCTTTATATACATACGTGAAAAAAGAGTAAACAGTAGTCACCTTCATAAAACAACACAAAAAAGACGAGAAGAGGCGTTACCTGAGACATGTTTTTCCAGAGGCTTTGCTCGAGTATTTGCATTCTTCTCTTTGGCTCTACGGTTCTGGAACCAAACCTGGACTTCTCTCGGTGTCATTGAAAGCTTAGCTGCGATTTCACGCCTTACTTCGGCGGGTGGCTTGTTGTTACTCTGGAAAGTGCTTTCAAGGACTTGAAATTGTTCTTTTGTGGTTCTCCGCCGGTGTTTAACCTGGTAAGGATTATAAAAAGCTGTCTTCAGTTCTCCCATTGTTGAATATATTTTTAAAGTTAACTATGCACCAACACTTCAGGCTCACTTTTAGTATACTACAAAGAAAAACGGAATATATATACCGATTGATCTATTTCTATAATATAGAGTGTAAATGCAAAAGTAAAAAGCCGGTAAATTTTAACATCAAGGTGGTTTGATACCGGGTGTATAATGTCCTGAGATTAGCTGTTATATATAGCGTGCGTCCTTTTCTATTTAAATAGTTGCTCATTTAGCGAGCAAGAATTGAAATAAATGCCGGTCACGACAGATTATTTTGCTTTAGGTTGATGTCCTTCTGAATTTAAGGGAATTGGTCTTGTAATTAATTATATAATGTTCTATTTTACCATTTTGATGCTTAATAGTTTTCAACTTTTATTTTGTTGAGCTAATTTGTTTTACCAATAGTAATTAATAATAAATATAATTGATCATTTTAACAAAAATGCTTTTAACTTTGAAAAACAACGGTTTTTACAAAAGCAGTTTTGGTGGATATCTTTAATACTTTCTAAAAGCAAGCTGTGTGTTATTAATTAGTCCTAAAATTACAAGAAAACTTTTTTGATCACCAAATACTGAGAGGTTACGCACCAAATGTTTAGATTTCCTTTGCCTGTGTGTGGAGCAAAAAGCGAAAAAATATACTAAACTTCACGGAATTGTAAGAGAAACGAACACCTTCCATAAAACCATTTTTAAAAAATAAAAAACTATTATGTAACCAAGATTACAAAGTTATGCATTATTTGTTGATACTCGCTTCGAGCTCGTTTTGGAAATTCATTAAAAATTCTTTTTATCGGTTTACGTTTATGCATCTATTTAAATAGTCCATATTTATGTAACAAAAAATACGCAGGTGAAACACCACCTATTGCTAGGTAAATCGTCATCAGTTAACAATTCGCCTTTCCGTTTCGGGTTTGATTTACTTCTTTTCAATACTCGATTTATGCAACGCGTTAATTTGTAATATATGTTGAATAATTAGTTCAATTTCGAATAAAAAAGACAAGTAAACATTTCATTGCAACTCTCAGTTTACAAAAAAAAATACCCTGCTGCTCGTTTCAAAAAAAGAGAGTATCTCAGCCGTCCTATCATCATCCCTTTGTCACAATACTAGAAGTTAAATTCTTTGGACTTTTGTCGCACTCAATCGGTATTTTTTAGTTGACTTCTAAAACGAAAGTGATTCGCACAAAAAAATTGTTGCTAGGTTAAATAAGAACATGAGCACAACGAAATGAACGGGAGAAAGGTGTGGTGATGGGAAATAACATCCAAAAGGCGATGTTATCATTAGTAACACCATTTACAACTAAAATAGCAGCTACATGGTGCAGGTTGACTAACATTACAAAACAAAAAAAAATGCTAGTATCATCCCGGAAAAGTAGTCAATACAACTATGACTCAAATCTAGAATGTGCTGTTTCAAAGCTTCAATATCTAAGACGGGTACTCAATAAAAATAGATGCTAGTAAGTGTACGAGGTAGAATAGGCGGATACCATAAATCAAATGTTTTTTTTTACTGTTAATTTTAAAAACCAGCATCACGTGTGGTTAAAATATGCTCAGAATTTCAAAAGCATGCTTGCAATCGACATGGCAAAATTAATAGCTAGTTGTGTATCCTGAATACGTATACACAATAAATATACGCATATTTCCTAACAGACATACCAACATGTTCACTGAGGTATATCTCCAGATTTTTCTTTACAAATTTTTTACATTATTAAGTAATCTAAATTACATCAAGGCAATTTTGAAACCAATTTAATCTAAATTTGCCAACATGCTAAATGAACGGCGCTATAGCATATTTTTTGATACAAGAACATGCTAATTTTTTTTAATTTAACACAGCAAATATCCAATACCGCATGATTGATCAAAGGTCAGATATAAATACAATTTAGATTAAACTGAAATGATTCTAGTTTAATGAATTGAACCGAGTACAATAAACTCCCGAATTCTGACTTCCCACTGACGTTTCTAAGCCCAAAGGTCCTTGCACGTTTATGGCTTATAAAGATACGCTATAATTACGTGCTTTTCTTGCCTATGAGCTAGGGATCATGTAGATATTTAAATTAAAGAGTACGTACCCACGAAAAACACATCTTGACATATCCATAAACCTGGTAGGATTCAAAGCGTAGATATCTTTCTAAAGCTTTTTTTAATGCTTAAAAATGCAAAAAGCACAAGCAATGATGTACCTACATCACAAAGGTGGTTCTTTTCTTTTCCACCACGCAGGCTCAACAGCTTTTTTTTCATCTTATGCACCATATTGTTATTTCACATCAGAACTATTGCCCACTACTTTTATTTATCATTTCACAAATAAAACACCATAAATTATTGTAGCTTGGATTGGTACATGTAAATTTCATCCCAAACGAAATTAATTAAATGAGTAATCCTCGCAATTTATCAAATAAAAACTGTTGGTAACTGAATTGCAAACGAGTGTAAATTATAAGTAAAGAGGTAATTAAGTAAATCAATAAAGTGCATGCTTTATGTTCTAAATTCGATCAAGTTACAGTTTTAAATAAGTCACATTTATGCTTTTGCAAATAGCTATATACGTATTTTGAAAATGACATGAAACGTGGCGAAAAGGAGCACACATCATGATCAAAGTTCAGGGTACCCGCACTGTAACTACAAGCCATTGCATAGCTTATGTTATATATGTCATTTATATGTACATATATATATCTTTTGCTTTTGTATACGCACGACATTAATTTAGCGGAATGAGATATGTCAGTACATAAAAGTTTATAAGCATCATTTGCGAATTAGCTAAGTAGAAAAAAAAATCGAAGCTTCAGTTATGAAATATTTTATTTCACACCTGGTTCCTTTTTCCCCTTATTCCCAAGGCTCAAAAAACGTTTGCTCTACAAAAAAACGGTGATAAATGGAAAAAAATGATTCGTGGGTTTTTTGGAATTTTCTTCAACTTGATCCTTTGCGAACAACTTTTCAATGAAATTTTGCAGAAACCATTTCCTACAAAAAAATAAAATTAAGGGAAGAAGGATTCTCGCAGTATAAAACATTGCAATTCAATAATGCAGATGTTTTTTATGTTTTGATTTTCCCAAGGCTGTTTTACAAAATTAAACAATCCCCTTTGGTAAAAAAAAAAAAATTATATATATAGTGTTCACATATTAGATAAAACATAAACATTATGTGGAAATTTGGAGATGATGACAAGTTAATTTAATTTTTTTCACACAATCATAGGAGGAAAAGCAATAATTTCATTCATGTAACCATGATAGCAGAAAAAAATTTTTTTTTCCAATGAGTCTTGCCGGTACGGAGAAAAATTGCAATATAACTAGATGCGGAGCAAATGAAGATGTGAACAAAAGCGGGAGCCGTAGCGGCTTGAAAGACAATCAATGTCATGAAAAACCAATCCAGATGATTTGCTGGGGCATGAGTCCACATGCAAACAGAAATTGATAGTAAGTTCTGCAATAATAAAAGGCTTTTCTCCAGAATGTACACCCTTTTCTTTTGTTTCATCAGTACTGTAGTACAAAGTTCACGGAAAAGTGTACATCTGACAATATCTATCCATCCAAATCATATTGGTTACAATGTCACATAAATGATATAGTATTGTGATGTGTTGTGTTATGTTACAAGTAATTGTTGGGGAGTGATGAATGGGGTTGAAAATGTCTTTACATTTCTAACCCTTCAGAAATATCCACAAGCAGTATTCACTAAAAATCAGCACATAAAATACTTAATACAATTGAGTCAGCCCACCAACCTATCAATCCAATCGCAATTTTATGTTTATTATTCTTCTGAATCCGAGCATGGTACCCGAACAGTATACAGTTTCACTTAAAAGTACACTTGTTAAGTTGTGGCAACCAATATAATCTCAAAACAAGATACCCGCATAAAAACAAAGATGAAATTAGCACTAAATTTTCAATTAATTTAGAATCGTAATTAAGTGCAAAGGAAATGAAATCATTAACAAACAAATACATGCTAAAGGGTAATTAATTAAAGTTAAGCCCCAAAAACAGATAGGCCCTTGAGATTAATTTAGGTTTCATTCAAAAATAAACGATTTTTTATCTTTTTTGGGCAAAGCTTACAAGGTGCATTGTGTAATTTAAACACATGCTGATGAGCAAGAGAAGCAGATTATTTATCATTTAAGCCCAGTAGTGCTATTAAATTAAGATGGCCAATTATCCTCTTTTATGAAAAACAACAGGAAAAGATACACCTTTTATTGATCCACAAATCATTACAGTTTAGTGGAGCCTGGTAAACAAATAATATTCACAAATTTAGGTAATAAAAACAACAGGATACGAGCATGGTTTGAATACAAACTAGAATAAATACAAAGCGTATACTTTAGCAGAATAAAAGTAAGGTTAAAGTGGTTTATAAACTGTAACTATAACCGTTTTGATGGTGTGTTATTAGAGGCATTACATTTAGCAATACTTTCAAAAAATCGGATAGTGTTCCAAACACCCCTACCCTTGGTAAAATTGGCCTCCTTAGTAGTGTCACGCACAGAGATGACTTCTTTCTGAGCACTCTTCGACATGCTCTTATTATTCAACGATATGAAGTTGGTTTGATGTGTGGGTGTCGGATCCTCACTAATAAAATCTCTTCTATGCTTCTTGGTCCACGCACTGCTTATCCCAGGCCTGATATTTAGTCCATGATTATTGGGTGATAAATAAATGCCATTAAGAGACTCTGCAGTTAATGTTGGGTTTCTATCCACATGGCCAAAAACTCCTTCTTGGGATTGCTGTACCCTATCAAGCGTACTTTTACCTACCGATGGCCTTAAATCATAAATATTCGATTTATACTTGAGCTCAGAAATCACGTCCGAGTTTTTACCTTCTAAAATAAAAGGTTCTGTAGCATTTGTGTTCTCACGATGCTTACTTAAATCTTTATTCGCTCCTGTTGCTTTTGTCACCCTCAAAATTTCTTCGTTTATTATCCTCTTTTTTGCCTTTCTAGACTCGGTCAACTCGTCATATAACGCACTTAGTTTAGCCGGTCTTTTAGGTGTGTGATCTCTACGTATAGAACTGGCTTTATTCATCGACACCAATGCATCTTTAGCTCTTGTTGGCCTAATAGATGTTTGAATCTCAAATATACCCTCATCGTTTTTACGGTCAAAAATATTTGATTCGAGCTCTGACTTTAATGGAATTAGCGAGCCTGTAGTAATTCTTCTAGAGTGGTGCAGTACTGATTCGGAAGCCTCTTTGCGTTTTTGTATAGGCGATATACTTGATAACCCATACTTCTTCATGTATTTTTCAGATTTATCCGCGGTGGAAACTTGAAGTGTTTTTGTGATTGGTGTTTTCACCTTGGTTGGCGTCCTTGAACTAGAAATTTCGCCACATGACAAGTCTTTAGATTCAATGGGCATGATGTTTCTATATCCATGAGCAGTGCCAACGTAAACATCATTCGATGCATCATCCACTGGTTCATATTTATATATTTTAGAGCCTGAATATGTTTGATACGCCTGCTCTCCACCATTACCACTGAATGATGTTTCACTTGAAAATCTACCGTAGCTTCTTTTTCTAACTGAGCTCAGCAGTGTCTTGACTCCGCTATAAGCCTGTCCTAATGCTTTACTATTGGGTGTACTGTATTTTAAGACATCATGTTCGCGTTTTTTCCCGTGTTTACCCATTGAGCCTGGTGTGCTGCTTTTAAAGGTACTACTGCTCAATGCCTCAGAGATATTTCTTTCAAAACGTGTATCTACAAACTTTTTAGTACCTTCGCTCCCTATAGATGTATTTGGGCCGACATTATGAAATCCATCACCCACTCCAATATCCATTTCACTATGTAGACCTGTTTTGTTCTCCCAAAGCTGAATCACCCCATCTGATCTACTGTTGAGTATTCCATTTGTTAAAAATACACTAAGTTTCTTTCTATCCATTACTTACCTTTCGTTAGCGTTAGTTTCCAAAAACTCAATCATAAATCGATACTTGTACTGCGAACATTCTAATCTACTCCCATCTTTTGTAAATCTACAGTTCTTGGACACATCCCAATTCTTTCTGACTACATTAATATTTTTATTTAAATGTTAGTCCAGCTCAATCAATTTGCTTTTAGCTTTATTCACAATAAGAGTTCTGTAAAACATTTTTCTTCCTACCTTCGTGTAATAAAAACCCTCTTCCTTTTGCATTTCCATTAACAAATTGACCATTTACCAACCCTATTATGGCAAGCTAAAAACACATATTTTATCAAAATTTATTTTCCTTGAAATGTTCCTTCCTTTGAACGTTTAATTTATTTGATTCTTCGTATATTTTAACGCGGGGCTTTACTTACTTGGACATCCCTTTGTAGTCGATCATCGCTTTCATATAAATTTTTGTGTTCTTCGTCTTTATCACTATTCATTTTTTTATAACAATGTAGTTGGAAATGTATTGAAATCCATCATGTGTGTATATGATCATTGAATATACGTACGTTTTATACTCTATTGATGCCTGTACGACCAAATTTCCAATCAAAAGAAGTCTCGTTTCTGGTATGTTAAAGATCGTATATTCTTTCTCAAGGCTTTCATCGTATATCTCGACTAATTCGTCCCTCTCTTTGTCCCATTCTGCCATTTTTTTTGTTTTTTTTTGTAGAATCTACTGCATCTGATTGTTTGTGGGCAATTTTAGTGATATTTGCTACAATTATATATATTAAAAACCTTAAACCTTTGACTCTTTGGTGCCTGTTACAACAGTTTTTAACATTTATATGCGCTTTTACATAACCATTGGAGTTATTGGAAATTTTTGTTTACAATTAAATTGAATCGAGTTTGTGGATAAGTTTTGAATTTATGCCTTTGTACAATGGCCAGGTTTGATTATTTGGAATCAAAATGCAAATCCCCAGTACTTTATATCAACATTAATTTATATATTTGTTTCCAATAAAAAGTAAGCAAAAGCTAGAATTGAATCGAACTAAACACGTAAAATGCAATGCCAGAATAGATATTACTCTAAAGACATAAATATATAAAGATGTGTCCCAATGGTATGAAAACAGATAATGTGCCTGTATGTTTACTTTTAGTCTGCAAATTAAAACTTCAACTTTGCGGTTCGCTATCAAGATATTTACCAGTACTTGATAATATTTTCTAAGTCTACAGAGAGCTTCTAACAGCCAACTAGCTGGAGCTACAAATGTAGAGTGAATAGAAAAGTAAATACGTTGGATTAAACAATGTATATATAAAATAAAGTGTAATATTTTATAATATGGGTCATTTTAATTCAGCTTTGTCGTGCCATATAGTGTAACCACGAAGGATGTTTATGCACCGGAATCTTTTTTCCCCTTTTTTTATGTGGCCTTTGATTTAAATAGAGCATCAGTTTGGGATCAAATATAAAGTTGGCTCCATTTTACTTTAAAAAGAGTACGGTTATGCAGCATTATTACCAAATACCTATATAATTGACGTGTATACTTGGTTGGATCTTCCACCAAGCACAAATCCTGTGTACTAAACTAAACATATAGTACTTTTGCTACTCTTTCCAACCTCTTAGTTTTTATTGATACACATAACATTTTGTGTCTCGGTAATACTTGACGAAAGTGGCTTGATGTGTTATTAAAAAATATAAAAGTATTATAGCTCATTTGCACCATTTAAAAGCTTTTTCGACAACTTCCTACTTAACCCCATAGCTAATATTAAAACTATTAAAGTAAAACGCGACATTCCATAACTACCTAAAAATATAAATTGCTTTTGTACGTTCCACTTTGAACAGTACATCAACAGAAAAGAGTAAAAGTAAGGTGAATTTCAACAAATAATTATGAATCGATAAAACGCCCACATTACCATTTAGCTCGAAGATTCGTTATTAATTATTCATTATTCAGAACGCGTCCTTACAATGAAAGCAAAACATTCAAGCTATGTTTATTGATTAATGGGATTGCTAGGAGGGCTAGACTGATCTGTTTTCATCGTTTTAATACATTTTCAAAAAAAAACCAATACAAATAATGACTTTCAATTACTTTTTTTTTTAGAAGGATATTGATAAAACCACACTATACATTTAGTCGGCGCTTTAATATATACCGATTTTGGCCTCGTAATTATCATACTTTAAATAGACATTCAGTCCAAAAAGTAATAATAAAAATAAAAAATTAAATAAATACTGGGGATAAATAATTGTAACTGATTATTGAATAACATCAAAGTATAATATCAGTGATGACAAAACATAAATCCAGTTCCGGCGATTTTCCAATAAATTTTTTCATAATAATAGAGATATGATAATAATTTTTCACGACTCATATAGCTCTAAAAATAGTAAAAAGTAGTATAATATCTTGTTTGCTCAGATTTCCGCATTAACTACATTTCTCAACTTCCAGATTGTGACAAGATATAGAATTCAGAGATGTGGGTGCATGGGAAAAGCGTGGTCATTCCACTGGTTGAACCAACTGAACAGCCCTAAAATTGTTTGCGTCATTGAAGCATTCAATATTATCCGACATGATATGTGATTTGTTCTTGACAATTCAAAATGGTCTGTAGATATGGTTCGGCTTTATTAGCCATATCTGAACGATAAATGGTAAAAGCTTAACTAGAAAGAGTTAATTTAAAGCGGAAATATAGGGATTTTCGCATGCAAATTTATCAAGTGTAAGCGCGAGAAGTATATATTGGAAATTCTGGCTAAACTCCTTAATTTTCCCCTCTAAATACCTACACAGCACTCGTTCATTTTAAAATATCCTGTGCTATATACCAGTGAAAATAGCTTTAACCTTGAGGTTTGTATCTGTACACTTTTTTATATTTCGAGCTTAGTATTTTGCGTGTAGTGAGACCAAAAAAAAAACCGAATAGCCAACAGCAATTTGGGGGAGAGGGAGGCCTCAATGTTAGCATAAACAACATCTTTGATCCCCCACCTACCAGTTAGATTGCGAATAATTTTTTTTTGCTACCAAAATAATGATTGGCCTGTAGTTTGTTTTTATGATTTATAAACTAAACTAATGAATATAAAATTTATTGGTTAGTGGTATGGATTATATAACCTTCTTACAATATCAAAATAAAAAAAACAAAATTGAGAAACATCAAACCGTAACAAGTTGAGGCCTTCCATAACTACGTGGAAATTTGCGCTTTAATAGAAGCTTAGACTAGAGTTTGTTTTAGCATTTTAGCATTGAAAATTTTTTTTTAATCACAATAAAAAAAGGAAAAAAGTATGATAAAGAAAATAAGACCAAGAGTGCGTAAATCGGGTTGCTTCTAATTCGGATGTGTCTATTTTAGTCAAGTGCAAAATTCCAAATTATATTGTAATACCTCGTAATTACCTAATTACAAGGATAACAATTAGAATATCACTGCATAAAAACTATAGCAAAATATATCAGATCCAATAGAGGATGATAATTAATTGGTGGGAGAGTGCGTTAAAAAAGATGAAGCAATTTTCGTTAACAAAAAAAGAGCGAACTTTAGGTTCGCAAGAACTAAATGATGGGCTAATAAAGACAAGGGAAAAAGCAGGTATATATTAAGTGGGCTTTACAGTCAAACATTAAAATATATTTTTGTGTTGCCGCTATTTTTGGTGAATCTAGCAGATAAACCCACTGATATTAGAGTAAAAAGAGGATACAAGGAAAAGGAAAAGGAAAAGGAAAAGGAAAAGGAAAAGGAAAAGGAAAGTGAAGGGATTATAATCAAATAAAGAGTAGTTGGAAAGTAGACATAGAATAGTGAGAGTATAGTATAGTGTGTGTTTCAGTTAATGAACGATACCAAACAAGACCACATAATATATACACATATATATAAGTTAAGAAGAGCATAGATACCAACATAGTTGTGTAGTAACCAGTGTACAATAAGCAGTAATAGTGTTATAGTAAACGATGGCCCCAGGAAAGGAGGAGGATAAAACTAATGAGAACGATAATACTAGAAGAAAATTCAAATGGGATTCAAAAGTTGTTGCTAGAATAGAGAATTTGAATCAGGCAGCGGCGGCAAAACAATTTAAACAAACAACATTTTCTGCACCAAACAAATCGCCAATATACCAAGTAAAGAATCGGATAAACAAATATGCAGCGAATGTAGAAGGCGCACAAATATTCTCAAGCGGAGGTAATAGAACCGAGAATGTAAATTTATACGAAAAAAGAAACCCGTATACTAGGAGGGAACAAGGTAGTATACGAAAACTTAATGAAGCGAAGAATAAGTCAATAGAGCTGGTGCAAAAAAAGGAAAAAATAGCATATTTTCCACCAACAAGGGTGTTTTCAACCGGAGAAAAGCTGACAGTGAGCGGAGTAGTCTACTGTATAAATGAGAAAATAAGTGAGGGACTACTTTCTACTGTATATTTAGTGACAGCAATAGAAGAAAAGCGGAAATACGTGCTGAAGCATACAAATGTTATAGACAGTGTTTCACAAGAAAGGCTTGAAAACGAGATTAAATATCTGAACCTTTTTAAAAACAATCCACGGTTTGCGCAATTAAATTCTGTAGAGATGGAAGGAAAAAGTGCATATATAATACTTGAATATTATGAGGGAAGTGGAAAATTGGAGAAGATGGGTAGTAAAGACTCTATTGAAAATAAAGAGGTCGAAATATTGGAGAACTTTCAAAAGATTTGTGAGATTTTGGAATATATGCATGATCTTTCGCCAGCGTTGGTTCACATTAATTTGATCACAGGTAACATATTCGAAGTAGGGAATGGTAACTATGTGCTTGCAGGACTCGGAAACGTCAAGACCAGTGAGGAATGTGAAGCTATAATGAGCTTTGAAGAACTCCAGCAGTTCAAGGACAGGGTTAGAACATTTCTTCCGCTGGAGTACTGCCCACCAGAACTGGTCAATAGAGATAGTAGCGTACAAATAGGAAAACAAGCGGATGTTTGGCTGTTAGGGACGTTACTATATGGTATGAGTTTCGGAAAATCACCATTTCAGGGAATATCAGAATTCGAGATATTAAACGCACAATATGTAATCCCCAAAGAATCAGGCTATTCTAAGGGATTTATAAATCTTTTTCAACT
>LSSK01000845.1:0-21758 GCA_001969505.1 Zancudomyces culisetae | reverse complement strand
CAGCTTTATAGCTGGTTGAAAATCTGTTCAAAAATATTATACAAATCGAATCATTTTTAATATTAGAAAGCACCCTTTATCTCTATGATATGGTTCCTTATTCTCCACTTTACGTACACTTACACCTTTCAATATGCTCTATTTTGCATGATATTCATTCAGTAGAGTTGACTACTCTTGTTTGTTGATTAAACAAGATCCTCTAAATTCTACACACAGTGTTTATCAGCTCATAGTTACTAGCACTTGGCTTGAGTCAATCTATAGTTCAATATCCAATTGTTAATCTTTGATGGCACACTTGCACTATATTCTAGTCTGTTTATTTATTGTTAAAGATACTAATAATATGTCACTCAACAAGTCTCATTTCAGGTTCGTAGCAAGTTTGGATTTCAAAATAGTTCTACTGTTTACAATAACCGAGCAGTTCAACCATATTCCAATTAAATACACACTTAAACATCAATAATGCTACTCCGCTGCATATATTTGTTGTACACTATAAAATCCTAAACGGTTCCGTAATATTGCCTATAACCCCTTGTAGCTGATCGTTAGTTAATCCTTAAACACTGAAACACGTGATTGTTTCCTGTTTTTTTTGATTTTTTCAACCAAACAAACAAGTTATGTAAACGCAAAATAATTAGCAACATCCCAAAAACCCCCTGTTTAAATTAAATTAATTAATCATTTATTTATATGTTTATATTAAAAAAAATTTTGGTGAGTATTTACGCTAGATTCCTAATTTAATTATTTAAACTCAACGAGTTATGATCTCTCATCGTATATTCTCCGGGTTGAATCGAAAATGGTAAAGAAGAAAAGCAAAAAGCAGAAAATCCTAAAGGATTTAAATGTATTTGGAACAACAAATACTGATCCCAATCTCAATCCGTCAACATCTGGGACAGACCTCGAGAACAAACCAATAGTCACAACAACAACGAGTAGCAACGTAATATACGGTTCTTCTTCGAGTACATCATTGCCAGCAGGAACGGCGTTAAAATCGAATTCTAATCCGAATACAAATCCCACTGGTTTCAATTACAGCTACGACTACAACTACAACTATGGATACAATCAGAACCCCGCAGATTACCAGTACCAACATCAATCTCTCCCTCCAGGCTCTGATTATTATTATAGTCAACAACAACAACAGCAGCAGCAATCAACACAGTCCTATTATGGTCAATACCAACAGTACCAACAAACATACCCAGTTGGTACTCAACCACCGAGAGCGGGCACGAATTATTATGGTGTCCAGGGTACCAACGGCTCTGGAAGTTTAGGCTCTGCAGTTCAGGCATCTTACCCTCCGCCACCACCTCCGCCACCTCCACTACCCCCATCACTTCCACCACCACCACCCCCTCCTCCTCCGCCTCCACCAGGAAACATTCCTCCGCCTCCTCCCCCATCACAACAATCAACATTTCCACCGCCTACATCTCCTCTGCGCCCTCGTTCAACGGCAACTTCTGATCTACCACCGTGGAGACAAAGACAACAACCCTACGATTCAAAGTCCAAAGTGTTGTACACTGCTGTAAAGATCAACAAGGATGCAATCAATACTAAAAAACAAACCAAATCTACAAATCTACAATCATTTATGAATCAGCCCGAGACACTCGCAACAGCCACAGCGAGTGTTTCTATATCCGATCCAAACTCCGCATTTGGTTTCAAAAATAACAAAAAGTCCACAGACAAAGCTCAAAAACATAAAACTGGTCTAGAGTAAGTGTAGTTGTGTTATTAGACACAGCCAATGTATCATTAAAAGAATATTACAATTGACTAATCCTGTCTTGTATACTCAATAGAAATAGCGGTTTGGAATGGCCAGATGACCTAAAGACATATGTATTAAAGGCTTTCAAGCATTGTTCTGCTGAATCTAGACCCAAAGTTGAAAAGCAACTTAAAAAGATTATTGCTTCTGCGGTTGCAAAAAACTCACTAAATAGCATGGATTGGAGCAAAAAAGCACTGCCAACGTAAGCATTATTACTTGTATTGCCTTTAATTTGTACTACTTATGATAAATACAATAAAAGTATGATGTATTTTAAATAAACTATAACTCGTGGTGATAATAGTGCTTGTGATTTGCTTGAAAAGGAAGGCAGCAAAGGAGGTTCATCAGCAAAGACAATGAGTTCCAAGGGACTCAATAGTAGTGAAAAAGCAAAACTCATGCGCAAAATGCGATTTGAGACTGCAGAAACCGCGAGCAGCACAAGCATGTTGATTGATTCGCCAAAAAGTTCTGCGAACGAGACAGTAGTAGGGACTAGCACGAAGCTGGAAAAGCAATATTTGCGATTGACCTCAGCACCAGACCCAAGTACAGTCCGACCACTGCCGATTTTGAAGCAGGCATTTGAGCTGTTTGTAAATAAATGGTATCAAAAACAAGACAAATATTCGTATATATGTAACCAACTCAAATCGATCAGACAAGATTTGACGGTGCAGCGAATATCTACTCTGTTTACAGTACTGGTATATGAAACACATGCAAAAATAGCACTTGAAGCAAATGACTTAGGAGAATACAACCAATGCCAAACCCAACTAAAGCATTTATATACAGATACTAATCTCGTGTGCAAACACAAACTTGAGTTTAAATCGTACCGCATTTTGTATAACATTTACACCAGAAATCATGAGGACAACAATCTTATTTTTTCAAAGCTTGAAAATAGCGAAAAGTTGCACAGCACGTATATTCGGTTTGCGATGGATGTTCGAAGTGCCGTAGGATCCAACAATTATTACGTTTTATTCAAGTTGTACAATGAGCAGTCGCCTAGTTTGCATGCCAAAAAATTGGTCGAGACGTTTTTGAATAGGAGTCGGTGTATTGCACTCAGAATTATTACCAGAGCGTAAGTCAAGACTTGTTTATTGAAAATGAAATTCATTTAACTATATATATATTGTAAACAAATGCAATGATCATGGATAATAATAATAATAATAATAATATAGATTTAGACCAAATGTTACTCTAGAATTTCTAAGATTACAGTTAGGATTTGGTGATATCCACGAAGCTGGTCAGTTTTTGGATGCACACGAAATTCCTATAGTTTCCAGTTTGCCACAACTACAATCTCCACAACTTCCAACTCTTGATCCCCTTGATTACATTGATTGTAAACTGGCGTATCCAATAGCGTATACTGCTTGTTCTAAGTTTGACAAGGTTGATATCAAAGGGCAAATTGTATAGTTTGTATGTGTGTATGTGAGAGGCGTTATTTATTTATTTATCATCTTTTTGGTTTGATTTAATTTGGCTTAGTTTAGTTTACCAGGCTATAGTACCAAGGAGCTGAGAATTGGGAGAGGAAGAGAAGGGTGAGGGTGAGGGTGAGGGAGTCTTGCTGTGAGTCTTTTTATTGTGTTTTATAGATCAGCATTGGAAAAAAATGAAGATAGTAAAAAGTTACAAAGCGCAGAGCAAAAAATAAAAAAATGCCAAAACTATGCATACCATTCACGTGAAATGTTTCATCACTTCCAAAAAGAGAAATGAAATGGGAGGAAGGGATAATTTAGGATGATGAGGAAACCGCATAATTTTGAATCAAGTAGAAAATCTTGGAAATACCTGCCAATTTATTGTTTACTGTATGTATTTTTTTTTCTGATGTTCTGATATTCTGATATTTACAACCGAAAAATAGAAAAACAGGTTTTATTTATACTTTGATCATATATATGTGCAGCACAACGGCACCCCGCAGCACAACAACACTACATTTGCAAACATAGTATTTGAGCAAAGAACTTGTATTATAACAGAACAATATCATTTTGAATTTATATTGTATACCAACATTTCGAAAAATAAGAAAACAAAAAGAAAGAAAAAAAGAAAAGCTTGTATCCACAAACAAAAATGAGTGACACTAATGCGACTCATGGAGACTTCAAAATCCTAGTTGCAACCGACAACCATATCGGATATCTCGAAAAAGATCCTATTCGAGGTAAAGACTCGTTCAATGTCTTTGAGGAGATCCTCCAACAGGCCAACATTAACAAAGTTGATTTTATTTTGCTGGGTGGTGATTTGTTCCACCTGAACCAACCTTCACGGACCACGATTTACGAAACATTTAGATTGTTTAGAAAATACTGTTGTGTGGAAAAGAGCACGGATACTGATACCTTGGACCACAGTTCTGGAGGCAACACGATTAGTAACCAAAATGCAGCATACGCACATTTGAAAAGTTTGGGACTTGTCGGTGGCACTGAGCGCCAAAGTCAAAGCCGAAGTCAGCACAAACAACTTGAGATTAAAATACCGGTTTATATAATCCACGGAAACCACGACGATCCGAGCGGTGAACGAGGTTTGTCTGCACTAGATCTATTATCAGTTGCAGGATTTGTAAGGTATTTTGGAAAGGCGAACAATATTGATGAGATTGAAATTCATCCATTGGAGCTACGAAAAGGTAATAATCGGCTGGCAATATATGGGTTGGGAAATATACGGGACGACAGATTACATCGTACGTTTTTAAACAAAAAAGTCAAATTTATCAAGCCGCCAGTTGAGGATACTGAGGCAGATTCTGCGTTTAATCTGATGGTAATACATCAGAGTAATGTACCTAGGGGAGCAGGTGGTGCATTTTCAGCAGCAAAAGTCACAAACTATATTCCAGAAAGCTTTTTGGACGAATGTTTAGATCTGGTGATATGGGGTCACGAGCACGAGTGCAAAATTGATCCACATCCAAACACAGCAAAGAAATTTTATGTGTCTCAACCTGGTTCATCGGTGGCCACTTCGTTATCGCTCAGCGAGGCTGTAACCAAGCACATTGGATTGCTGCATATCCGTGGAAAACGGTTTAAACTCACAAAGATTCCTCTAGTTAACGTTCGTCCATTACTTATCAGAGATATTAATATTTCAGCGTATTTAGATAGTACTGCAGGGAAAAAGAAACAAAAGAACCAACAGGAAAAGCTTGTAGAGGTTGTGGAAGAAATGCTGCAAGAGGCACAACAAATGTTTACTGAGAGAGTTTCTGAAAGTTATTCATTTAACGATGAGGTTGGTAATAATAGCGATGACAGAGTTACAAATTTTTTGGGGTCAACACCACTGCCACTGATTCGATTGCGTGTGGAATATTCAGATGCGGACAATGCAAAAAGCTCGGTGGAAATAGAACCGTTTTATTCGCATAAGTTTGGGCTGCAATTTGCTCAAAAAGTAGCAAATCCACGCGAAATGATACACTTCCATAGGTCCAAAAGACGACATTTAGATAGAGCGGTTGATCCAAAGAGCCTGGTTGATAACAAGAATGATGGTCCATTTTCGAGAGGTGAGGAAGAAGGAAATTCAGGGCCGATAAAACTGGAGATTGGAGATATTCTGAAGGTGGAAAATATGGAATTATTGATTGATGGAGAAATCAACGAGGCAGTCAAGATGTTTGTGGAAAAGGGTGATTCTGGTGCAATTTCGCAGTTTTTGACAAAGACACTTAAAGAAATCAACCTGACAGTAAAGACAAACATCATCAATAGTTATGGCAACCGTGGAGCAAACGGATGCGATGACGCTGGGGTTGTTGATTTTTGTGATGAAACAATTATAAAAACGCATCTAGACAACTTTTTTTCTCAAAAAATGAAGAAGCGGAGGGTTTCTCTGTCATTATTAGAATCCACTAGTAACAATAGTAATAGTAATAACAACAGCAACAACAATAATAATAAAAACGAAGGAGGTAATGATGAGCGACAACAAGGATCACTGGCTCGATTTTCAAAATCCAGCTTAAAAGATAGTTCGTTTACACCGATGGATTTGGTTTTGGACTCGGATTGTCTAGATTCAGATCAAGAACAAAGCTCAAATAAAGGAAAGAACAAGGATGTTGGTGCGAGTGTGGGATTTGATTCAGATTTAAATTCAGATTCAGACTTTGGTGCTGAAAAAAAACCCACTACAAAAGGTCGACGCACCACCACAAAAAAACAAACAGCAGCCGCAACTACACGATCTCGAACTACAACTAGGGGAGCCAAGAGTGCAGCAAGTAAAACAAAGGGCAGGGGAAAAAATAAAAAGGACTATAGTAGTGATGAATACAGCAGCAACAATGAAATCAAGAACGAAAAGGTTATTCCAAGCGATAGTGATGATAATGACGATGATAATGACGATGATAATGACGATGACGATGGTATAAATGAGATTCTTAGTTCTGGCAGTGAATTTGATGATCGCCCGATTTCCAATAAACGGTCAACTCAAACAAAGACCGCTACACAGTCATCAAGAAATACCAGAGCAAAATCTATAAAACAAGAAACTGACAGAGATACGGGTAGAGGCAGAGGTAAAGGGAAAGGTAAAAGCACGATCAGTGGCTTGGAAAAGTTTGCTGCAATCGTAATACCAGAATCCCAGTCAGTTTCTACGCGAGCCACTGTAGCGTCAATTAAAAAGGAATCCAATCTTACAGATTTCTTTGGATCATCGGTCAAAAGTTCTACAAGAACTCGGGGAAATACCAGCAATACCACTACCAGGACATCAGCCAACGCCAGCGTCAACACCAACCTCAATAAAAAACGAGTCGAGTTTACTGACCACAGTGATTTTCTTGAGGATGATGATATTTCTGTAATGGGAAATGATCTGGCTACATCCAACACGACCGCTAGTAATAGTACTAACAGTAGCTCTTACTTTGGTTATAACAGGCGCACAAAGGGTGCTCATGGTAGTAACTTTGTCAACTTGGATAGTGATGATGCTGATAAAGGTGATGGCAAAGGTGGTGATGCTGACGATTCGTTTGCCAATTTCAGCATCTATAGTCTGAAGAGATAGTGGGTTTACTTATTCTTTGCTTTTTTTTTTACTTTTGTTTGCTTGTTTGTCTAGTATAGCTTTGTTTGGTTTGATGAATTATTTTCTAGTAGAATCAAGATTTCATACCCATATATTTTTTCTTCGCTTTTTCAAATAAAATAAAATAAAATAAAATAATTGAGAAAAAAAAAAAAGAGATCAAATCATCTAATACCACTTTATATTTGTGTGTGTGTTTTTTATCAGCAATTTAGTCTGTACTAATCTTGAAAACCTTCAAATCCAAACTCTTATAAATACACGAATCCACAAAAAAAACAAAAAAATGGCACTGGCCAGTACTTCAAAGTTGGCCTTCCAGCTACCACTTAAAGGTAAGAAATCCCCAACCGCCATAATTTCGTTACTGAAGCGAGGGAATTTCGAATACCAACGATGGGTTACCGATAGTAATACTCAACTCTCGGCAAAGCGATATATTTCAACAAGCAAATTCGACTTGATTGCAACAAAAAAAAAGGATCCGTTGTTGTCTATATACGAAAACCAACTAAACAGAGAGCAATATAAAGTCATTGATAAGAGTTCTCTTTACTACCGTGTCAGTAAAGGAATGCTGATCTTGGCACTTTCGTTTGCCTCAGCACTGACATGCTATGTATATGGATTCAACTGGTACATGTCCAAGACAGTCGATATTTCCGAATTTGTAAATAGCAAAGATATCGATACGCTCGATCCTGAGCTTGTCAAACTATTACGGTATGCAAAATACAAAAAAACTGTTGATCCAGATCCACAAGCCAGCAAAGAATATCTTTTATCAGTAATAAAGGCGTTAGAAGATGGCCCAAATAGTGCAAAGAATAACACCATGATTTTGGCGGTGTATTCCGAACTGGCAGATTGTTATTCAAGTATGGGTGAATACAAGTCGTCGAACAGTATGTTGAACAAAATCCTGACGAACTCAATATTAAACGACTCTATTGCTGAAGATGGTGTATCTAGCACAGCTTTGGATTCAGAGACTACTGCTGCTACTGTGGGATACCTACTGCTTACTCTGAAGGCTCTGGAAAAAATGGCTGAAAACAACATGAGCCTTTCCAGGTTTAGCCAGGCCAAGACGAATTTCGCATCTGCATTACAGGTACTCAAATCGATCCAGGAAAAAGATAATACTGTTGACTTGACAATTTACAAGGCGTTGATTACTTTATCACTAGGTGAAATTTACACGCTGCTAATCAACAGTTCGGCTGATAACGACAAGAGCATTGATGCCAAGATTAACCGTGAAATGTTTGAAAATGCAGAGACTTGTTTCAAATCTGTGATTAAAATGGCCAACGAACACCATACTAAAAGTGAATTGGGTGTATCTGATTCAGAAGGAATAGAGAAGGCTGAAAAGACTCCATCTTTAGACTCGATTCTAGATCCTGGTGCTGATTCCGATTCACTCCTCTCCAAAATCAAAGAATTGCTTGCACCTTTAAATATAAAAGCAAACCTCTCCAAGGATAAAAATAGTAGTGGCAGCTCTTGGGATTGTGTTGACTCTGCGGCCATGCTCCAACTCTGTCATCTTTACACAAAGAACCCTGCTCTCTCTGGCAGCCTTGATCCAAGCAATATTCTGGATTTGGCATATTCTTCACTACAGTCTTCACTGAACCACAATGGCTCGTTTTATTGTGATCAATGTAGTATTAGCACCCTTATGCTTCTTGGAAACTTTTTCTCGAAAGCTGTAAGTACACTTTGTTTACCAAAATATAAATCTATTACCATTATATCAGCAAAATCTACCAAATTTGATACGCGTTATTCATAGAGCGACCCCGAAACTCTGAAAAAGAACAAAGTCTTGGCTGTCAATTATTATTCAAAGTCTGCTGATCTTGCCAAAAAACTTGGGCTTTTAACTGAACAACAAAGCGCCCTTGAAAAGATTGATGCACTTACAAAGGTGCTGTAGTTTTGGAATTGATACGACCAACTCCGCTACTAGTAGGGCCATTTCCGTAGTTAACATTTGGCTGACCAGAATAGACCAATTACACTTTGGCACTTTGCCTTATACCTTTGTCTGGGTATAGATTCAGACTGCTTGTCGTTTTTTTATTTTGGTTCTACTATGTTTTTTATGCATATTTACCAACAATAGCAGTAATAAACTCTCTTTTTCATTAGTTTAGGCGAACGTAGCAAATGGATGATGACTCAAATTAGCTCTAAAGTAGACTAGTGTAATCCACATCAGCCTTATATTTCTCGAAGTATTGTGGGGTGTGTTTCCCAATTTTACATGTCAATTCTGCAAGTACATTTCTATAACAAGATGTGGTTTGAATATTTTTCTTTACAACTCTCCCCAATAATATAGCTGCTGTTACACTGTAACTCTATATTAGCCTTGAACTCACCAACTTTGACCAGCGAAATAAATTTAAAATATACATGTTTTAGGGCTAGTATTTGTTGATGGCAAGCTACTGTATCAACCAGTTAATACAGTAAGTGGGGCTATTTACTGCAAGAAAATAAAGAGCAGTGAAGATACATTAAGAAAGGGAACGCGGTAAAAATGTAGTTTAGTTATTTGGTTTATGTTTTGTATGGAAGAAAGAAATAATTACATACACACAATTCGTATATAAACGAAAAATAATGATAAAATAGGGTAAAACATAAAGGTCGTTCAATATGCTTTCAAGAGGTAATCACCAAGAATGCAACCGAGTTCAACCAAGCATTGATAATCAGGATTGCTGTTTTTAAAAATTTTATCATTGTGGTGATTAATTATTTCATTTATTAACGATAAAAGATGCATAAAGAAACAAGAAATAACAAAATAAGGCGAATAATCCAAATTAAACATTTTTGCCATTCGCTTTTTGTTTAGCAAGATGCCCAAGTAGCTTACTGCTACCCATTGTTAAGTTTGTGCTGGCACATTACAAAAGAAATAACAAAAACAAGAGCAAATACATACATGCTCATACAATTTAATACACACACTGGTGAATAATCGTAACTATAGGTACACATAATGAAAAGGAAGGTTAGTATTTTCCAAACAAAAAAAAAAGCATAAACAATCAACTATTGCACAATCATATCGGAGGTGAAAAAGCAATGAAGACTAGTAATAATCAATCACTTAATTATTAACTACAACACGTCGACATTGTTTTGTGCATACAGGAAAGAAAATCTATCCAACTCCCTATTCAGCTTTGGGGAAAAGTAAGCAAAACAGAGAACAAAGCATAGGGTTTACCACAGAATGAGTAGCAAGAAAAAAAAATAAGTGATGGGATAAATGTACCTTTATTTTTTTCGCCAATTCGACTCACACGAGTTGAAGATACAACAAAAAAAAAGAACGAAATAGCAAGGCAGGAACCAACTATCAAGTACTCATAGACATAATGGAAATGAAAAAGAGCAATATACTGGAATAGGATCATTGCCAGAGTGTTCACCCCGATTGTTCTTTTTCTCTGATTATTTGCTAGAGTAACAAGCGTTCTCGCTTTTCTTTCTTTTGGAAACGAGATTAAGGAGTGTTAGACTATGTCTTTTTTTAATTTAATACCAACATTAGGTACTAACAATAGCTAGCAGGCGTTATGTTTAGAATCTGTACAAACAAAATTAATAATGGAAAAATCGACACCAATACTAATGTTATTACTTTTAAATATCTGGAAAAAAAAAGAGAGAGAGTGGAGGGAAGAGAAGAGAAGAAAGGGGAGAGAGGGTGAGGAGATAAATATGTGTTGGTGAATGTTTTTTTTTCCTTTTTTGAATAGCTATTTTTTTATGGGTGTACATAGGGCAAGCAATACAATAAATGGGATTTTCATTGTTTATTTCATAATGTTAAAGTTTTGTTAGCATGCTTTAATGGGGGAAAATGTAATAGGAATAATAAAGTAAACAGGAAGGTATCAAGTTTTAAAATACAACAGAAAACAAAATAAAAACAAACAAAACCCTAGATATTTCAGACATTTGGTTTTTAATGTTGGGTTTGTAATTTTTCATTTTCCTATACCTAAACGTACATATATAAAATACAATATAAACTATCCCTGGTAAAATATTTTCCAAAAGCCAAAAAAAAGAGGATATTAAAAGATGGCAGTAACTACATATGAAGAATCAGCAACGAACAGCCCTAGTGTCTATTCACAGTATGTTCGTCCAAGCAGTCATAGATACAAGAACGCCAAAAAGGGACTCCCCTTCAATGTGATGTTGGTTGGTAAGTGCATTAGAGTGCAATAGTTTTTACTATATATCTATATCTGCGTGGTAGTATTTTGGATACTACTGAGAAGAGGAAAGGAGTGGTATTCAGCCAGTTTGTGTTTCGGGTTTCCTGGGTTTATGTTGTACTATCTTTTGTAAATTGGTGTATGGCGAGCAGTGTATATACAACAATGACTAATATATGTGGTGTGTGTTAATGTGTAAATAGGTCCATCAGGTCTTGGTCGCAGAACCTTTTTGAATACACTGTGCGAAAGAGCAATTGTTATTCCTGATGACGGAGAAAACGCCGAAACCACCAAGCTTCCTGAGGCCATGAAAATTCAACACTACACTGTTGATATTGAGGAAGACGGAATGAGAATTTTGCTTAATGTCATTGATACACCAGGATTTGGAGATTCTATTGATAACAGTGACAACTTTAAAGAAATCCAAGATTATCTTGAATACCAATTCGACGAAGTATTGGAAGAAGAAAACAGAATCAAGCGTAACCCCAAGTTCAGAGATGGAAGAGTCCATGCTTTGTTGTACTTCATCACACCAACAGGTCACTCGTAAGTCTTAGAGATGATCCCTAGCTGCTATGTTTAAACAATTTTGCTGGAAAGATGATTTAGAGATACCAGAATTAACCATCATAATAATTTTCTAATTATAGACTCCGTGAGATTGATATCGAGTTGATGAGAAGATTGGGCAGCAGAGTCAATGTCATTCCAATTATTGGAAGAGCCGACAGCATGACAGTTGATGAATTGAAGAAATTCAAAAAGAGAGTAAGTATTATTAATCCCCCCCTGTCCACCCTAAAGAAAACAAAAAAAAAATACAACACATAGGAAACAGCAAAACTAACAAGAATCCAATTACCAATTATAGATCATGCAAGATATTGACTTTTACAGAATCCCAGTTTACATGTTCCCAACAGTTGATGATGATGACGAGGAAACCATTGAGGAAAACAATGAGCTCCGAGCCTCACTCCCATTTGCAGTTGTTGGATGCGAAGAGGTTGTTGAGAAGGACAACCGACCAGTAAGAGCACGACTATACCCATGGGGAGCAGTCGAGGTTGATAATGAAGAACACTCAGACTTTGATCGTCTTAGATATGTTTTGCTCAACTCACACATTGGAGATTTGCGCGAGATAACACAAAACATGTTGTACGAAAACTACAGAACCGAAAAACTGTCTCTTGAGGACAATGATGATGAAGATAAAGAAACTTCATCCCAAGCATCATCCAACTAGTTTGTTTCCTTATACCAATTGTGTTTAAACCTTTTATTTTATTGATAGTTTAGTAAACGAATGAAACCTTTTATAATATAAATTAATAAACAAGTCGATAAAAAAAAATTCAGTAATAATATTATTGTTTTTTGTTAGTTAGATGGGAAAGGTAGGTTTTTGCATAGCTAGAATAGTTGTTTGGTGAAGATGGTGCTGAAGAGCCGGATTCGTTGCCGCTAGTTTGAGAGGAAGAAGGGTTGGGTACATTGTATGCCCCGTATGAGCTAGGGAGAGGGTAGGAAGAGTGGGAGTACTTGTTTGGAGATCTGGAGACAAGGGTTGGGTTGTTTGAGACAAGACTTGCTGGAGGGAATTCGGAGAGTTCAATAATTGGAACCAAGAGACCGTTTTTGTCGCGGATGTTGGAGAATTCAGCGCCAACGACGTAGAATGTTCGCAGGGTTCTGTAGATCTTGTCGTTCTTACTGACGGTAGATTTGCGGTGGGGCAAGAAAGCAAGCAGGCCCTGGATACCAACGACATAACCTTGTTCGGTTCTGTTGAGGATACGACCTTTGACCTTGAGTTCATCAGGGTCGGTAGGAAGGTAGTTGTGATAGGTAGGAATGACGGCGGTGATCTGTTTTTGGTGGCTAGATGCGGTGGCCTTTGTTGGAGACGAGTAAGTGTTCATAAAAGTATGGTGTTCATTTTTATTGAATTTTTGGGAATCCACAGCCTGTCTCCATTCCTGTGATTTTGCTCTAGCTTCAGCAAGGAAGTTTTGCCATTCACGTTTGCCCAATTTGTAATAGTCAGTTTTGGTTTTCGAAATGGTTGTGGGAGATGGAGTTGAAGAGAGTTTTTTAGAGACAGTACCAGTGCCTTGTTGTTGGTCTTGACTCTGACTCTGGCTCTGACTCTGGTCAGAGGTGGCAGAACTAGAGCCGACTTTTTTGTTAATGTTTAGTTTATTGATAAATTCAGAGTTCAAAACTTCTTTTGCTTCGTTATTGTTGATTCCTGACCGTTGTTGCTGGCCGGGTCTTGAAGGAAAAATGAAGCCATCATTCTTGTTACGTGAGGAGTAATCGTTTTTTCTACCAAAATCTGCTCCGCCAAAGAGACCTATACCACCACCAGTACCAGGTCCATACAACGAATCGCTGAACGAGAGTCTGTTTGGGAGTATGACGCTCTTAAAGGTTTCGGATTCAATGGGTGATTTCGAAGTTACAAAGTTTTCCTTGAATATTTTGATATAGTTTACTTGTTGATTGGCGCTAGTAAAATCGGGAACTTGGGCGTAGGTATCCAATTGATTGATTGTAATGTAGTTTGTCTTTACCGTGGGTGGAAGATCGTGTTTCAGTCCAAAGTTCTTGGTTGAGTTGGTACTATTGATTTTCTTTGCGGTTTTTGGAGTTACAAAGGCGTATGCTTGTTTGATCTTTGGATCAAAGGCAGCGACTTTGGATTGTCGAAATAGAGTTGCGAATGAATTTGACATTATTTTCTCCTCTCGTTCTTTGTTGTTTTCTCGTTTGTAAATCTATTTATCTAAATAACCAAACTGGGTTTATATTAGTATCCAAATTGATAAAGTAACATTGGCCTAATTCCAGAACCTTGTTAAATTATAGAGAGTATATTGTTTAGGATTGAATAATCAAAGAAAATCAAAAGTTTTGGAAAAATATTATATTGAAATTGATAGTTACCAATTATCAGTTACTAGATACCAGCTACCAAAGTTACAGTGAGGGGAGATAAAATGGTAGAGTGAAAATGATTGAAAAAAGGTTGAATTCTATGATTAGATTTAGAATATTTCTTTTTCTTCTCTTTTCGATTGTTGTGGTTTATCGAGTATTAGAGTTAATCAATCAAGTATATACATTTACAATTCGAATTGTAATTTTAAAAAAAAAAGACAAAAAAGCTTGTAAAATATCTTTAATTTTTTTTTTCTCTTGTGTTTGTTTAGCAAAACGTTGATCAAATCAACACATAATCCTTATGCTATATTACCCCCACTCTGTTTCTCAATTTTTGTTGTAATTTCCTTTTATCAGTAAAAAAAAAAATAAAAATAAAAAAATCAATAAATAAATAATAATTAATAGCTGGTATTTTTTTGAAAGATTAAAAGAAAATTTTCAGGCCAGATAAATTTTTTTAATTTTTTTTTTAACTTGATTTAATTCCATTTTCTAGGGTATAGTTTTGGTAATCGTAAATAAATAAACAGAAATAATAATACTAGTTTTCAAATAAGGAGGGAGAGTGAAGAGATGGGGGGCGTGACTTGGATTGAAAAAATAGAAAAGTCGGATTTTTATTTGTCAAAATTAGGGAGAATATTGAAATCATTGCAATTATTGAAATCCAGAGAATTGCTTGAAAAGCAATAATATATTTAAAAGCTAAAAAAAGTGAGAGTATGTTGTATTTGGAATAATAAAATAAAGTAAAATACAATTCAATACAGAACAATACAATATAATACGATACGAAACGAAACAAGAAATGAGGGTTTTAATCAATGTACCTAGCGTAAAAGAGGCAATAATAACAGGCCAAGATAAAAAGGCATGTATAAAAGGCAAGCTTTGTAAATACATTTATAAAGTGATATAAATAAAAAGAAACGATCAATTAGACCAAGAAATAAATATATTAAATATATTAAATAGAAATAGAAACACAAACAACTACGATAAATGATACGGGAAATCAGGAATATCAATTGATCATAAAGGTGTTGGAATATGAAAGGGAACAAGGAACGGAAATAAAGAGCATTGAGGAATATGAAGTGGTGACAAGACAGATTAGAAAAAAACTAAGGAGTGAAGGAAGGCTCCGAACTAATCACAAGGAGTTGGAAGACGGTGCTGGGAAACAAGGGGGTAAAGGCAAGAAAAAGGGATTGGGGGCTGGTGGGGAAGAAGGATGGGAGGACGAAGAGGAGATGGATGATAGGATGATCAATCGTTTGGATCCAACGGATTGGAAGGGACAGGATCACTATGCGTTATTGGGGCTATCAAAGTTGAGGTATTTAGCGACAGCGGAAATGATAAAGGCAGCGTATCGAAAAAAGTGTTTGATTCATCATCCAGACAAAAAAGCAGCAAAGTTGGTAGAGAGTGAAAAGATAACAGCAGGAGGAGGAGGGGGGAAGGGGAGTGGTGGTAGGAAGCAAAACAAGAAATATGATGATACAATATTCAAGTGTTTAAAGATAGCGTACGAGCAATTGAGTGATGAAAAGAAACGAAGACAATATGATTCAGTGGACCCAATGGTAGAGGAAACGAGTGTTAAAGAGGTAGCAGAGTGGGAGGGCAAAGAGAGCAAGTTTTATGAAAAGTTTTCAAAGATGTTTGAGAGAGAGGCAAGGTTTTCGAAAAAGAAACCGGTTCCAGAGATGGGAAACATGGATACACCATATGAAAAGGTGATTGGGTTTTATAATTTCTGGATGAGGTTTGAGTCATGGAGAAGCTTTGAGTATGAAGATAAAGTGGAAAATGAAAATATGGAAAACCGAGAAGAAAAGAGGCATGTGGATAGGGAGAATAAGGCCAGGAGAGAGAAGAGGAAGAAGGAGGATAATAGTCGAATTAATCAGATAGTGGATCTGGTGATGAAGAAGGATCCACGGATTAATCGACATAAGGAGCAGATAAAGAGAGAAAAGGAGGAAAAGAGGAGGAGGAAGGAGGAAGAGGAGCGGATCAATAGAGAAAAGGAGGAACGAGAGGCTAGAGAGCGAGAAAGAAGAGAAGAGGAAGCAAGAAAGCATCAAGAAGAGGAAAATAAGCGGATCAGAAAGGAGTTGAAAGAAGTGGTAAGACAGATTAGAAAGACGATTGTTCGTCAAGGGAAACAAGAAAGTGAAGAAGGAATGGGGAAGAGCAATGAAATGATGGATGAGAGGTACAAGAAAATACAAGAGATAGTTGTAAATAGAATCACCAACAAAAACGAACTGAGTGAGGAATTTTTGCAGGAAATACGCAAAATAGCAACAACAACGAGTACAAAAGGAATGGTAGAGGAGATGGATAAAGTGATAAGCAAGTATAAACCCACAATAAATATTGAAGGAGATGAAAATAAAAAAAAGGAAGGAATAGAAGAAGAGGATTGGGAGTGGGGTAAGGAGGAAGTCAAGATATTGATAAAGGCGACAAACAAGTATCCAGGAGGAACATTGAATCGATGGGAAACAATAACCGAGTATGTTAATCATCATTATAATAATGCAGGAGGAGGAGGTAGGAGGAGGGAGAGAAGTGTTCAACAAGTACTTGGAAAAGTGACAGAATTACAAAAAAAGATTACTAGTAAAAGTAGTAAATCTACACAAGAATCCAATTTTGAACAACTTAAACTTGGACATAAACATGGAAATAATACAATTAGCAGTGGTGGAGGTATGAATAGAGGAGTAGGAGTAGGAGTAGGAGTAGGAGTAGGAGTAGGAGCTGGGTTAGGAGTTGGGGTAGGGGTTGGAGGGATGGGAGTAGGAACGGATAATCAAGAAATTACAATAAACTATGAATCAAGATTTGGTAGTAATAACGATAGTAAAACTAACGAAAAAGGCAAAGAAAAAGAAAAAGACAAAAAAATAGGAGAGGATGAATGGAGTAAACAAGATATACAGAGGTTACAAGAAGCACTAAAGAAATATCCACCGGAAAAAAACAAAACAGCAACAACAACAACAACAACAACAACAACAACAACAGTAGAGGATGTAAAGAAGGATAGATGGGAATTAATTGCAGAGATGGTAGGAACCAAAAGCAAAAAACAATGCAAAATCAAAGTTAAAGAAATGATATCAATAATCAATAAAAACAAAAAATAGTATATATAACATATAATATATATATAATGAATTTATTTATTTATTTATTTTTTTAGAGTTGAATAATTATAATATATAAAGTGAATAAATAAACAAAAGAATTAATAAAAGAATAAATAAAAGAATTAATAATCTCTACGTTGTCGTGGAGCAGCTCTGATAATATCATCAACACGCAAGATCATTTCAGCAGCTTCAGAAGCGCTCAAAACGACTTGTTTTTTGAGTTTGAAACTTTCAGTAATTCCAAGTTCAGCAGCATTGACAATACAACCGTTCTGCAAATCAAGAGCAGGGAAATAGTCAAGATAATTGTTAGTAGTAAGAGTAGAAGAAGAGAGAATGGATTCGTGAGCAGCACGTAGCTTCATAACCAAATCGGCACTGTCCAGCCCAGCATTATCACACAAAATGGCAGGCAGTTGTCTTAGAGCAGTGGCAAAGGCTTCGATGGCAAGAGCACGTTTGTCGGGGACAGTAGCAGCCAAACGATCAACAGCAATACTCATAGCGACTTCAGAAAATCCACCACCATAAACAATACGAGGATCAGAAGCGACAGTCTGGCTGAGAACAGCAAGTGCGTCATGGATAGACCGTTCAGCCTCGTCGAGGATTTGGTGGGTGGCACCACGAAGAACTATAGATGAAGCGTTGTGGGATAGACGACGCAGACCTGCAAACCGCAGCATTTTCTCGGAGCCTACATCGACTTCATGAACCAAATCACACTCTCCCAATACAACAAGCGAAGGGTCATCAAACGTTGATGCAATTTCTCCACCAGTAACCAGACTCAACCGCTCAATTCCTTCGAAATCGGCATGCTCAATCGCCATAATCCCTTTGTCGGCAAACAACTGTTCTGGCCAGTTGTAGATCAACTGTCGGTTAATAAACACATTGATCCCCAACGCTGCAATCTTTTCCACCTTGGCTCTCATCTTGTCTCGTTCGGCCCGCTCCAACTCGGCTAGTTTTTTGGGATCGTTCACCTTGATCTTGGCTCCATACACCTTGATCTTGTCTGTATCCATCGCCGTGTTTGCCACCAAAATCTTGGCCTTTTCTATATGTTTTGGCTGGTTCACTCCCACTCGCTTGTTCAGAATAAACCCATCATCCATATACGAATCCGACAACTTGCCTCCCAACTGCTTGATGATTTGGATACTCTCCAAACCTGTGGTGCCGTTCAGCCGCAGTACTGCATCCACACACATTTGCGCAAAGTAGTCTCGGCTACTACTCACTATCTTGCTGCTAAGTGTTGTTCGCGCTATGTTGAGTAGATCTTTTTTGTACTGTTCCGAATCTCGGCTATTGTCCCGGCTCAGCTGTGTTTCCAACATCTTGCGTGCCTCGGCTGCTGCCATTCGGTAACCCTCTACCACCACTTGTGGATGCAATCTGCTAATCGTCAACAGCTTTTCGGCCTCTCGCAACAACTCTGCTGCCAGAACTGTAACACTGGTTGTACCATCTCCTACCTCATCATCCTGTACTTTACTCAGATTAACCAGTACCTTTGCCGCCGCATTGTCTAGTGCGATTGATTTTAGAATCGTTGCTCCATCATTTGTCACCAGCATATCGCCATTCCCACTCATTGACTGCAGAATCTTGTCCATCCCCTTGGGTCCCAGCGTGCTTTTGACCAAATCTCCTACTGCTATCGCTCCTACTATGTTTGTCAAGCGTGCATTTTCCGCTTTTTCCTCGGTTGCTCCCTGCTGAAATATCGATGTCATTTTCTTGATATTTATTTATTTATTTATTTTGAAATACAAATATTGTAGTATGTGTATTTTTTATATTTATTTTTGGTCAGAGGGTGGTAAAAGTAAAATAAAGAAAAGGAAATGATGTGGGATGTGGGTGGTGAAGGGTGGGAGAGGAGAGAAAGTGGGTGGATTGAGCAAAGGGGAAAGAGGAATTTGTAGTTGAGAAAAAAAAAATTTTACAAGCGCTCTTTTTTGTTTGGTTTTTGATATTTTTTTTTTTTTCCATCCCAACCTTCCATATTTAGATTCAACTAGTAAAATAAACAAAAAAAAAATTAAATTAAATCAATTGATTTTCATAAACACGCACACTCTCACTCTCACTCTTTCACTTTCTTTCTCGCTCTCACTTTTGACCCTAACTCCCCCCTCCCCTCCAAACAAATTCTCCGCAAGTTCTTTTCACACCACTTGACTCTCCAATAAATAAATAAAACTCGTATTTAGCAACAACATTTTGGTTGTTTATTTTCCAAATATATTACCAATTTGGTTTTGTATAGTTTGTTTTTCCAAGATGAATACACAGTATGGAAATACACCAAGTAGCGTACAGGAGAACATACGAGCGCTAGTCCAAGAAACTGTGGGTTCCCAAAACCAACAAAGGGTAGAAAGACTGGTCAACCACTGCACACATATCTTGTCCAACAATAACAATAGCAATAGCAATAGCAATAACATTGGTAATAGTAATATTACTAGTACTAGTAATGGTGTTCTTTTCGGATCAGATAAATACGGTGGTAGTAATAACAACAGAGTTATTCAGGATATTTTCAAAAGTTTAACTAGGCAGGATATACTGACAGATGGAAACAATCCCACTCCACTTAGTAGTGCTGGTAGTAAGGCGTTGAGATTTAAAAGAAATGTTGAACGGCTTGAACAGCTTGATCCGGCTGGTGAATATGGAAATGTATTACAGGTTTTGTACCAACTTGGACAACAAAATAATCACCACAACAACGATAATATTTACAACAATGGCAACAATAACGGGTATGATGGTGGTAATAGAGGACAGAATTATCAAAGAGATGTATATTTATATGAAAGACTTCCTAAATTCGACTTGATAAATGAACGAGAATTGATTCGTGAAGTGTTGTTTATTGCACAGGGAGTAGATGGTAAATACATTCGATGGGATAAGGACACAAACAGCTATATAGTGGATAATCAAGTTGAAGTATGTAAACCCACACTACATTTGCTAGATCGGTTATTGGAAGTAGGAGAACTTGTACACAAGATATCAGGATATATTGATACACGAAATCCAGGATTTGTACAACAAAGCTTTAGCCTGGGCTTAGCAGAAGAGTTGAAACAAGTAAGTGAATTGGCAGCACGGCTGGAGCTGCGACAAGCGGAAACAGCAAGGGATGAAGTGCCAGGACAAAGTTTGCGAGGATTGACATTGAGACGGTTATATGTAGAGTTGCAGGATGCAATGAGACGGTTGAGGATTATAGGATCGATTTTGGATGCAATTGGGGAAGAAGGAGAAGCAGGAGGGGAGCAAGAAGGAGGAATGATGTTATCAAAGATATATGCGTTTACGTTGAATGGGTCGCCAATAGTTCGACAAGTGGCACAGACGTTGTTGGCACAAGCGGCGAGGCCATACAATGCGATTCTCAGACAATGGGTGGTGGCAGGAGAGCTGGACGATCCATACTGCGAGTTTTTTGTGCGGGATGATGGGGGCGAGATAGATACAGAAGAGTTGTGGTTTAGTCGGTACCAAATCGAAGTGCGGAAGATTCCAGTATACATAACGAGTGATTTGACGCGCAAGATATTTATTATTGGCAAGTCGTTGAGTTTTCTTCGGGAAGCGTGTAAGGATACGCAGTGGGTTGCGGAGAATGAGGCGGCCAATGCGGCAGATTTGTTTGCGGATTTGACGAGCCCGGAGCAATTCAAGGAAGTAGTAGAGGTGGCGTATCGAACAGCTAGTGCGAGACTGATGCATGTAATGATTACACGACACAAGTTGATGGATCATATTGCCGCAATGAAACGGTATTTGTTGATGGAACAAGGTGATTTTGTATTGAGATTGGTAGAGTTTTTAGACTCTCAACCTTCTTCTTCTTCCTCATCATCATCGTCTTATTCTTCATCTACATTGTTTCATCATAATATTATGACGGCAGTTGAGGCAGCTATTCGATCTTCCAACGCATTATATGACAATCCAATATTTACTGATCGTATATCAGTACGTTTGCGGGCTGATTCTTCGTCACTATCATTTCCACTGACATATCATATTGACGAACCACTATCGTTTGTGATACCACAATCAACTATTCTTAAATATAACGAATTGACTACATTTTTGTTGAGATTGAAAAAGTCAGAGTATAGTTTACTACAACTTTGGCAACTTAATTTGGTGGGAATAGCTAATCGTAAAGCTAATTCTGAAAATCGCTACTCGGCTGGGGATATGAAACAGATTAGATTAGCTTGTGGTGAAATGTTGCATTTTGTATTGCAATTGGAAAGGTATGTTTATATGAATCTTATTGAAGGAGCTTACCGAAAGTTTTTACATAAAGTTTATGATCATTCGACCATAATATCAAATACTAGTCTTGTTTGTAATGATAATATTAATTTTAACCAGCAACAACAACAACAACAACAACAACAA
>LSSK01000844.1:0-45858 GCA_001969505.1 Zancudomyces culisetae | reverse complement strand
TGCAAGAAAGCGTGTGGATGTATATACTGTGTTTCAGAGCGAATATTCGAACTGGTGTTATTTAACAAAAGTGAATGTTACGAATTAGATTAAAAGTTCAATATTCAGAACAACTTTTTACAAAGACTATAAAGATAAATCAGAACTATCAAATATAAACACAACTTGAAGGTCATCTCTTAAACCTAAAGGATTTAGGACAAGCCATTTGCAAATATAAACCAGATACCTAAGAAGATTGTGAATTAAAAATGGAATCAAACTACGTTGGTTTGATACTGGCGATTTCATCCAGTTTTTTAATTGGACTTAGTTTTGTGCTAACGAAAAAGGGCTTGGATCAAACGAGCACAAAGTACGGCTCGGCGACAAAAAAGCTGGCATATGTAAAGAATTACGTTTGGTGGTTGGGGATGATTTCGATGGCTTTCGGTGAAGTTTGCAATTTTGCGGCATATTCCTTCGCACCAGCGATTCTTGTGACACCGCTTGGTGCCTTGAGCGTAATTTTTGGGTAAGTAGTGTTCTTTAACGAAGCGAAAACACATTTACTAAATGATAAATGTCACGTTTTGTAATAGACCTTTTGATATATAACTTTTGACACATGTGTCTAACTATGTATTATTCTATACATAGGGCAGTGCTTGCGTGGGTATTTCTGGGGGAACAAATATCGATGTTGGGAAAAGTAGGAATTACACTGTGTTTGTTGGGTTCGCTACAAGTAGTAGTGAACGCTCCTGAAGACCCTGCGGTGCTTACAGCGGATATGATAATAGAATATTCCCTCAAGCCTGGGTTTCTAACCTATCTTGTGCTTTCAGTTTTTATCATCGTGGCATTCATTATGTTTTTTGAGCCAATTTATGGCAAAAAAAACCCAGTAGTATATCTAACCATTTGTTCATTGGCTGGATCCTTTACTGTTGTCGCGAGTAAAGGTTTGGGAATATCTATAAGACTAACACTGGAGGGAAACAACCAATTCAAATCAATATCAACATATGTATTTTTGATGACGGTGGCTGGCTGTATAGTATTACAGTTAAACTATTTTAACAAAGCCTTAGCAAGCTTTAGCTCCAACGTTGTGACACCAACATATTATGTATTTTTTACAACTGCGACCATAGCCGCCAACATGCTCCTGTTCCAAGGGTTTTCTGGAACTCCAGCATCTCTTATTTCGATCTTATCTGGTTTTTTCACTCTTTTCATTGGTGTATTTTTACTAAACAACAACAACAACTGCATAAAGGAAAAGGTCGGCTCAGATCAGCATAATAATTCATACAGTATGTTAGAACTCAATTCTGAAAATGCTCGCGTTAGAAGGTCGTTGGTTTTTGAATACCCGGCTAGTAGTACCGATAGTGAAGGAAAAGCAAGTCTTGACGACATGGGTCATTCTATCTACAACAAAACGTCCATCTCTACTGGTAAACTTTCTGAAGATAGCCTACGGGACTCGCTCGACAATTCCAAGCCACCTTCGAAAGTTTACCGAAGGCTCACGTTTGAATATGAGGTTGACCCTCTTAATTCTGATTTCACTACTCCGACATCTAAAACGAGTTTTTCTGAGAAATAGTGACTGTAGCTTGTTCTCTTTTCCATAGCTTTCCTTTATCTGGTTCTGCTATTAATTTTAAGTTTTGTTGTCCTTCTTAGAAATGAACACAAATAAATTAACTTTTACAGTAAATATCTACAATGAGCTTTAATCAACAACACGGGTTATTTATAGTTACAGCATTAAATGTCTTTTTTGGGTGCTGCTTGGTAAGTAAACTTGCTATGTAATTCGGCTGTGTGTTCAAAAAAAAAAGTAATGATAAAGATGAAAATGGAAACTCAACGATAACTAAAACCACTACTGCTACACTCCTTATTTCCTTACTAGACTTAGAGTGCTTTCTCGAATAGAAAAAAGACCACCAACTCCTCAAAAGACTAGTCCTACCAAAATGAGACAACAGAAATACACATATGATCTTTGACTGAATAAATTAGTTTATTATTTCGTGGACAAGCTATTATTGCCGGAAATGAATTATACACTCATTATCGCCCAATATAAAATTAAAATAAAATAAAATAAAATAGGTGAGTGTCTAAATGGCTATAACAAGGGCTCTAGGTTATTAAAAGAGTTCTGCTGGGAGTTCGCACATTCCAGGATTGCGAACACACCACAATGGCACGAGTGGTTCAGCCGCAATTCCACGCAACAACAGTCTTTCTCTGTGTTCTTGGATTCTTGGTGCAGAGTTGTCGAACCCACGTGGTTTTCCTGTTGCTGTGTCGTTACGGCCAGACCACAATGTTTCACCATAAGCTGCTGCACGTGGCCACAAGTACCTGTCTAGCACAACGGGGTCAGATTGTTCAGACCATAGAGCTACCTCACCACCAAGTACCAGTTCTGCAGACGCGGCATCTGTGATGTTGGTAAGTGGGTCGTAGTCGTAGATTCTCATCCAGCTCTTGAATGGGTTGCACCATGAGTTACCCTTTGGCATGTTTGTGAGGATTGGTCCGTGACCACAGTCAAGGTAGGTATCCATGTATGGTGATGCTACTACTCTGTATCCCTTCTTTACAATGTCAACCACAGACGTTTGATCAATCCAGGCTTGAATGATAGTATCTTTTGGTACAGTGAAATTGGTGTGCATAAGGGTCTCTTCCCAGCACATTCCAACTTTGTTTCTATATTGCAAGTTCTTGTAGAGGAAGTCATAGTAGTTTTCCAATACTGTCTCAATAGTGGTATTTGTGGAGTTGAGGTGTGTTTGGACAGAGATATCGTTGAGCCAACACTTTCTATTTACTTCATCACCACCCACATGGAAAACGTTATCAGTAAACAAACCCGAGTATTCTCTGACAACGTTGGCTGTAAAATCGTAAGCTCCTGGTTTTACAATGTTGAGTTGACCGCTTGGTGGTTGAGCCGCTGTAATATCCCAACGTGGTTGATCATTTAAACAACTCATGATTTCCGGCATTGATTGCCCGACAATGTAGGTGTGTCCTGGCATATCAAATTCTGGGATAACTCTTACACCTCTTTCCTTGGCATATTGGATAATCTCTGAGACTTGTTCATGCGTGTAGATCATGGTTGGGCCATAGGCACCCTTGACAAAGAGATCTGGATTGAACTTTGACTCTACAGGCCAGGAGTGTGAATCTACGATATGCCAGTGGAGGACGTTCATCTTGGTATACGAGAGTCCATCAATGGTTCTCTTAAGCGAGTCGAGCGGATAGTAGTTTCTTGCTGTATCGAGGGACAAGCCACGGTGCTTGAAGACTGGAGCGTCACTGATAGTAATTGGTGTGTCCTTTATAATATGTTTTCCATAGTTGTATACGATGAGTTGTGAGAATGTCTCTAGACCTCTTAAGGCACCATATACGGTGTTTGCGTTCAGCACACCAGTTCCTTCGGCAATAGTAAGACAGTAACTCTCATCAGTATCCATGGTAAGAGTCTCATCCTGTGAAGCTATAGTGATGTTTAGACCGGTCATCTTTGCACTTACTACAAAGTTTGGTGCATTGTAGTCGAGTGGTGGGACAAAATCCTCCTTTTTAATCATATAGAGATATCTGCTGATAGCCTTATCAAGTATACTACAGGAGTGTGATGTAGGAACTATAGCCAAGTGGTCAACATCTATGCTAATGATGGCATTTCCTTTGGTCATCTCAGCAGGAACGGGCCATAGGCCGCTTACAAGTGTTTGTAGTGATGCTGCGAAAGCTGCTACAAGTAGTTGCTTCATTTTTAGAAAAGTGTATTATTAGATTTGTTTGAGGATAGAACTATTAGCGATTTGTTGCAGTATTTATAGTAAAATGGCTATGCAACTTTTTTCATTTTCACAGTGTACTCTAGTTCATTGTTTGAGTTTGTGGGTGGTTCTTTTTTGCTAGCAATTTGCTAGATAGTAGATTTTCACTAGCGTAAAATTTACTTATGAAACATGAGTTAATCTACTTGAACTATTGAACAGACCATAACATTTCAACATCCCATTACTAATGTTTGTATCTATGACCATAATGAAAAAAATAGTACCCTGGTCAAGTATTTGTTTTGTTACTGCATAATTCTGTTAGTTTGTTCACTCCATCAAAATGTGGTTTAATTGATTTTGCTGGCAAATTGCAATTATAAATTCAGATTAATTAAATTTAGTCGATAATTTTTATCGAGAAGAGATTTTTACGGAAAATTAGCGGGATAAAATTGGTGGTTATGGCTATTTGTCACTTCAATAATAACAACTACTAAAAGCCACGCTATGTTTAGCGCCCTATCCTTAGTGTTTTTCAGAAAACTTTTGTTTGCACTGTTTTGGAAGTTAAAGGCAAATATACGGAAATTAGTGCTAGGGAACGATGTAATATACGGAATATACAAAATACACAAAATACGCATATATGGACAGACAATAGAATTAGTAAACACAGTGTGTTGAACATATTGGCCATCCAAACTCGACTTTCGGTGTTGTGAAGGTTGTGAATAAACACTAGAGTATAAAACAAAACAAATACACAAACTCTAAACCGGTTAAACATGAACCCTGTGACCCTCTTCTTGTACCTACCCATTTTGGAAAAAATTTAATACTCCTGCCTACTAGCTCCCTTTTTTAAGATGCTTTTAGGTGTTCAAAATTCTGATCCTGGGAAAAAAAAAGTGGTAAATCAAAGGGCACAACCTTTCTTTATACGCCAAACTCAAATATAAAAGTGCCATTGGATAACCCTGGTTTATGACCTGTTTAGTGTTTATTCTACGAAGATTGTACGGGAAACAAATTTTGCAATTTTGGGTAACACAGAGAAATTGCCTATAGCAAAGCCGCCTTCGATTCAAACACCATTAATTTCCATGAATTAGCATTACGAAAAACACAAATATTTATTTTCGACAATTGTTGTAATTAAGTGCTAGAGAAAAAAAAGACCATATGTTAACCAACAGGAATACAACGATATTCTCTCCATGACCATTTTTACATCCAGCTAATAATGTATATCATACTGTTGATGCTTGTATGAGATATATTCACAGGGGAGGGAGGAAGGATCTTGCCAAATATTAGGAAAATGCAAAGATGATTGGCAAAGTTATTAATGACCTTAACAGTTGTGACTGTATTGGTGTTGAACTTTTAACAAGGTATACTATATTCCTATTGCTTTAAGTTTTTGACTAGGGCTACACACTTTTCCATGCTTTTAGTACCAACATAAAGTCGTTAAATATACTGAATATCTTGGTATGAATACCACTTTTATCTTGCATTTGAATAACAAATTCCAAGCAAGTCATACGTTTTATGGCAAACATGAGCTCCAGAGCAGAATTGTTGAACACCTTATCTCAAATTCACCTCTATGCTGCAAAAAGGAATGCATTTTTGCTTATTGAACAAAAATACTTTCTATACCTCCGCAAGTGTTTAGTTAAAAGTACAATTGTTCAATATAGCGGAAATTTTCTGCGACAAGTTAAGATTGGATGTATGTATCACAATATTTCAAATATCAATGTATTTGATATTCAGGAGAAAATATCGACTTTATTGTTATCTCTTTCCCCAAGATGCTAAGGGCTGAAACATGAATGTGCCCTTCGATCAGCTCCACCCCTTAATTTTTGCAATCCCCGTAAAAGGGCCCATTAACAGGAATATCCATGATAGTTAACCATCTCCGCAATAAACCTTTTTTTTTGTAATGCATTTGCTAATTCAGCAATAGCTTTGTAAATTCTGGATAGCAATAATTACCAATCCAATAATAGACTAAACTAGTGTCACCTAATCACTTACACAGTACGCCTGTTTTTGGTGGCGAAAAAATTTGTTTTCAAATTTGTGTAGATTTGAAATCTGTGTTAATAATTCGGCGTAAAAACTTTTCTTGTAGCTCTGTTGTATATATTAAAAAATCGGATGAAAATATTTACTAAAAGGAGAAAAATAGCCCTTGAATCAACACCCGGTGGGTTTGAGGCTCCTAGAAGGACGGAGAGGAATCGGTTAGATGGATATTAATGCAGAAATATTTTTATTGCAGTATTGTGTAGTATTTACTTTACAAATTCATCGAACAAAAAAAAAGTAGAGTGAGGATAAACCTAGAACAATAACGTTACAATCGGTGGAAATGAGCCGATGTGGAATGAGGTTATCACTGACCAATACACACTTTTACAAGAAAGAAGTGGTTAATAGATCATACACAAAAGTAGCGTTTCAAGTTATTTGATCAAAGTGTGTGTAAGCTCATCAGGCCCTTATCTTTGGAGGAAAAACCAACAGACATGTACATAAACTATAACATTTGAAAACAAAAAGCATGTATAATTTACGCCTTTTGCTGTCTCTATGGTATAACTACCTCCAGCATGGCGTTGGTTTTGGACTTATTCAGTATTATTATTTGCTAAAATTTTTAATTTTTTGTATTTACTTGAAAACACAGTACAGTACATTATGATTCTTACTACTTCCTCTTCATCTTCCCCTTCCTTCTCATTAACCTGTACTTTGTAAACTGTATATTTCTTCATTTAAAGGGCATCTAATAAATTATTCTGTTTGGATGGTACATTTATTGTAAAGTTTCTTTAATAGGCAAACACAAATATATGCACCTCTCAGTACTTGGAATGACTAGGGATCAAAACATTCAAGCTATCCGCTTTTTTCAGTGAATTAAACTGTAGAAATCGAAAACCTATTCATTTTACACTATTATCTTTTGAAACTCGGTAGGTTGACTTATTTGCTCTGCTGAATGATTTTTGAGTATTTTCACAATCACTGAGCACAAGAAAACAGTCGCAAGCCTAAGTGCTTTACCTGCGTAGCCAAATTCACTATATTAGCTAGCTTAGCATAGTCCTTTTTTCTGGATTATCGCTTGATGCTTTTAAATAGTTGCAATTTTGAATGGTTAGGAGTAGTAAATTGTTCCTGGAAAGGGTTAATGAAACAAACATCAATTATTTTTGTGATGCATTTGTTTCTGAATCAATTCAACGTTCTTTTCTTGGTAAATAGATTTCCCTTATTGGTTAAACATAAAATGTGGTATGGTTATACACTGTCATATAGATTTCCTAACCAAAACCACTACCCTAAAATTATAAACTCGTTTCACGATTTCGACGAAGACACTTTGTATTTATATACTACTGAACTTTGCTCTATGCCCATTGAAAACTGTTAATTGTTTCAATTAAAAAAGCAAATGTAAATACCACACGAGAACACTAAAGGCGGAAACCGCTGCAAAAACAAAAAAAAAAGTTAAAAAAAAGTTAAAAAAAAGTACCTTTCATACTAATATCGGTTCATTATATAAAACCCTTTTCTTTCACTCAATGTTACCAAGCTGTATACAAAAGCTCATAGATATAGTATCAAAGATTGTCAAAAGAGAAAACCAAAAATATCACAAAAAGAGGAGTTGAAGAACCGGAAAAAAAATAAAAGACAAATTAAATAAGAATGGCAGCAATGGTGGCGGAAACACATGTAGCAGTTGCACCTGTAATCATAGCCGAGAATGCCAATTTGACAAGATCTTTCTTTCTTGATGGTGCAATAGCTCCAATAGCTCCAATCTGGACACCAATTGATGCAAGATTGGCAAATCCACAAAGTGCGAATTGAACAATAATCTGGTTACGTGGTGTAAGAATACTGTAGATGCTAGGGCCTGAAGTTGCGTCATACAAGTCGGCGTAGGCTACAAATTCGTTAGCAACTATCTTTGTAGCAAGAAGGTATGCAACCTTAAGCAACTGTTTGTTTCCTGAAACTCCAAGAAGCCAAGCGAATGGATAGAGGACATATCCGAGAATAAGATTAAGAGTTAAATCAGTGATTCCAACAAAGTTACCAAACCAGGTGAGCATGTAGTTGACAAAGGCAAGCAATGATACAATGGCGATCAATGAGGCTGCAATAAGCAGAACAAGTGTCATACCAAGAGCAGCACCATTACCAGCAGCGTGAAGCAAATTGACATCGGTTTTCTCCTTGTCTGGTACTACCATTCTTCCTCTGGTCAATGGCTCGCCCATTTCTGGATATCTGAGTTTTGAAAGAGCGAGTGAGCAAGGGATTGACATGATACATGAGGTAAGGAGGTAGGAAATGTTTGCACCCATAGAGAGATATCCTGCCAATACGGATCCTGAGATTGTTGAGAATCCTGATGCCATAGTGGCATGAAGTTCTGAAGCGGTCATGTAATCAACGTAGTTTGCTACCAGGACTGCTGATTCACCCTGTCCGACAAATGGACTCGCGGATGCTACTACTGATTCTGCACCTGATGTGTTCATTACCTTTGTGAAGAACCATGAAAGTTTACCGACTAACCATTGCATTCCACCCAAGTAGTAAACCATTTGAATAAAGGACACAAAGAAAATAATCGCAGGGAATACAGATGTTGCAAAGCTACCACTGATGTTTTGACCAAACAAGAACTGAAGACCAGCTGACGAGAATCCAAGGAATCCACTGGCAACGTTTGCAATCCATTTGAAAAGCTCTTGTCCTGCAGTTGTCTTTAACACAAACAGTCCCAACAACAGCTGTAAGAGAAGTCCAGTAAATACTGTTGTCCATTGGATTCTGTTTCTTGAGCGTGATGTTGCGGCCAGTAAAAGAACTATTATAATTATACCTAGAAGTGATTGCAGTCTGTTCATTCTGGATCCATACTCAGATGTTGGTAAAGCAAGAGCTACTACCAAAAACGCAACAAATACCGCACAGAAATATACACCAAGTCTGATTTTTCGAGACACGTTTTCAAGTGGTGAAGAGACAAAGGTTGTCCATACGCTTCCTATTGCGTTTGCAATTGGAGTAAACGAGAAAATGCTCGAAATATATTTAAGTGTAATGAACGCATATAGCAAGATGAAGGGTAACAAATTTGTCAAGTCTGTCACTTTTTTCAGTGCAAGAGAGGCGATAAAGTATGCGGTGTAGAGAATCCAGAGAACACCATAGAAATATGTACTGTATCTGGTGCAAAGTTCCCCAATGAATGCGAATATACTATCGCGTTCCTCCTCAGCCTCGACCGGCTTTTGCATAAGCTGTTTCTCATCATGTGCTTCGTGGGCAGCCGGTTTTTCAGCGTGTTCTCCACCTCCAATCAAAGTATTCATAACCATTTCTAGCGCAGGCTAATGGGGTTTTCGATGGCAAAAGACTAGATAAGCTAAAGGTTGTAAATTACGGGCGCCTTTAAATTAGCTAGAATTAATATAACAATATTACGTATCAGCTTTCTGAAAAGCTACTGATCAAAAAATAATAATAATAATATATATAAGTACAACTATTTGAGAGAGGAAGGAGATAAGAAAAACCACTCTCTTATATATAAGTTGGCATTTCACTTTCGATCTCCCATACTAGTATTTGAGTTCTTTTCCACCCTTTTCACTCTTTTCTACATCCTACTTTCGTGACTTCTTAATCTTTTGCAAAGTCCTATTTCATGTCATCTCTGTAGCCAATTATAAATCCGTTATTTTTATAGTTTCCTCAGCATCCATACATTTACCTTATGAATTTTGTTCTGTTAGCTAAACTGTATCAATTATTTGAAAAGTCGCCCATAACTTTATGAAATAGCACCACTTTGTTTTGTTTTTTTTTACCTTTGTTTGTGCTGTCATCTCTGCATTCTAATTTGGGCAATTTTAATATGAAAAAATTTTTTATCACTCATTCTGTTGATCTGAAGGCATTGCTATCTCTACAAAATTTTAGCCATTTCCTCAAATCTGACCTTGTTTTTTCTACGAATCCAATTCGCTCACTAATTTATGTAAATTTTGTGTTTTGGGTCAATTTTTTATTTTCAAATTAGCAATTATTATTTAAAAAAAAGCACTCGACATTTTGCACAAGCTTTACAGTTTCAAACTTTCTACCAATGAATTATCTATATATTTCTGAACAGCAAATACACATTTAGTTTGATTATTCTTTCTCTACTCAGCGTATTTTTTTCTACCCGATATTAAAAATACTCGTCAATAAAAAATTTTGGTTAATATTTTTTTTGTAATTGCCAGAGGTTCTCTGCGTTATGACTCGGTGTATTGAGGCAAGCTTTCGTTTTTTGTAATCACATTTCAACTCACAGTTCAGTTTTTCGGTCTATACTACCACACCACCTTTTTATATTAATATGAGGCTCAAACTAATTTGCAAAACATTACAAATATTATTATAGTGATTTTTTAATATATAGTGTTTACAATAAGACATTCAGGCTTTGCACCCTTCCTCTCTTTTACAATTTTTTTTTTGCCGAATTTGTGGTAGTTTGTAAATTAACAGATGTTATTAATTTTTCTGTTTTTACTCGTACTGTAATTGGCGCGCTCGTTTCTGCATCATTCACTTGCGCAATTGGTTTCTGGAAATGTTTCATGTGTAATTTGCTCTTGTACACTCAATGCAAACCCCTGCACAAGCTAAATCAGCTCCTTGTGATAGTTACTACATGCATTAATTGGCCGATTAAATTTCGCTTGATAAAGTAATGCGGTATGCAGACCAAATCATCGGCTACATGAAGTATTATGGTTTTCTGGGTGTGTTTTGACTTTTTCGATTTGATATCCATATATGGGGTATCATCAATATTAATACAACTATTTAGTTAAATACACCCAGTTCTTTGTGCATTTTGATGCTAGAGTGGAATAAAAACTGATTCTAACCATTTAGCCATAAATGGTCATATACCTAGCCGAAATTCCAATTATTACGCTTTTGGAGTTTCAAAACACATATTGGCTTTCCCGCTTTTCTGCGCACTTGTACAACATTTATACCTCATCAAGAAAAGGTGGTGCTATGTTTGTATAGATCCACCCAATCATTGCTGTGTTAATTTTAACTTTACCAAGCCTATCACCAGTCCTATTATTAGAGGAGAAGTCCCTAAAAAGTTATATTATTACCTGCTTTAGCATACTTTTGCCCACTATATCTCAAAACCAAATATGTGCCATAAATATGAAAAAGGGCGAATAAATTAACGTAAACACTATTTTTATTTATCGTTTCATGTGTGTTACGTAGTCGATAAAAAATCGACAATAAAATGGAGTTTAGTATGTTGATTGACACTACACAACTCCATTTAAAATTTACCAATATATCTACTTACATGAAAACCAATATTATTAAAACAAACTTTTAACCCGCTAAATAAAAAACCCCTAAAAAGATAAGGATAAATATTATAACGTGTCAACTCTGGTTTCTATTGATAGATTTAATATAATAATTCAGCGCGGCCATTTACCGAGTTCAAATTTGTCCATTTAGTCCCTTTCAGAACCAGATCCACCATAATACTAAATAAAAATATCCTACTAATTGTTCGGTTTGATCTATTTGAATTTAATTGAAAAGCTGAAAAGCGGACAAGAGAAAAAAAAATCAGTTTCAATGTTGCCCTTGTGTTTGGCTTAAAAAATACTAAACTAAAATAGAAAATTACCCAAAGTAGGGAAGAGAATAAAAGAAAGGAAATATTGTTTTACATAATACATCCTTAATTCGTTTGTGTAGTTGGAGAAACATCGAGTCTCATTCCATATGTGTTTTTTATTCCGTCTCTAAAGGGGAATTAGGGGTGGTGTACTGTGGGAAAGTACTACTGAACTAATAGTAGTTTTTTCTAATACTCTAGTTTTTAGATCAGGTCATATATGATGATGGGGAGGAGGGGGACAAAGCGCATAAAAGAAATGTGTAAATTTTAGAAAATTTTTCAACTTATTTTCTGGCGTGAAAGTGGTGTTTTAAGGTAACCAAGTAAAAATGAAATTGTATATCAGCAAGCCCGTTCTTTTATAAGAACGAATGTTTTATTCCGTGATTATTGTAACTGTATGAATCTTGGAATGGAAAACGAGCCTCAGTGATGACACCACTTTTGTCACTGCATATGTTGGGGTTTTTGAAAGTATGTACTAATTTTATTACTAGTTCTTCATTTTTAAGCAATATTCCTGCGGCTACATATAGTAAATATCAGGACACACATAAATAAAAACATAAAGAAATACACCCTTCCAGTTTACAAGCACATTGCGACGGTATTTACACTAACTGTCACTTGTGTATCTGCTTGTGCCAAAAACATTCTTTGGCTTTTCTCCACGCAAACAACTTTCGGGTGTTGCTAAGTGGTTTTTGAGGTTTTCAGTGGCACGAGCTGGTTTTTGTTCAGAAACAGTGTATATAACAAGAAAGTATTTGCTTGTACCAAATGCCCTACCAATTGTAGCATATTTTGCGTCATTTATTTAATTATACAATTATAAAATTATTATTTATGGGTTAGCTTTGCCAATCCAATGATATAAATGAGTGTTGGGCGTAAACTAATTGATATCTTATAAAACTATTGATACATTCAGAATAAAATCGATTTTTTGTGGTGCCACTCCTACTGTTGGGACGAAAAATATCATAATTTTGACTACATGTTCCACTTAAACTCAAAAAACAGATATTAATTAAATACTTCTTTGGGCATCAACTCGACATTTATTATTTTTAAAGGAAAAGTATATTCCTTAGCATTTAGCGAATGTAACAGTTATGATTTTACTGGATATATAATAACGTGGTTTTATGCGTTTGTCAAAGCCCATGATCAGGTGTTAAACGCTGTTGTAATCCAGCAATATAATATTTTCATTCACTTATCTAGCAAAAATGGCACTATTTCCTATGCTTACCAGTGCATTAGCAACATGTATTTCAGCTAATTTAATATTCCTAAGAGTTTAGCTACCAAATCAATTAATCAGGTATATGTACAAGCATATATAGCGGTTGTGGTGAGATGAGTAAGATGATAGCGAAATATAAGAAAGCAAAGCACATCAAAGTAATATTATGAATTAGCGCCATTTGCGGCTTATTGCCAAAATCTATGAAAGAAAAAATCAAAGCAATAAATAAGAATCAGGGAATTGTCTTATTCTATAGTATCTTGATAACTTTTCTTTTGCGTGAGAGGGGAGCGTATTCAAATTGTGCTACGGTCGCATTAGACCCAAACAAAAACAAACACATGCATTTTGATGTTAAACATATATATTTTTTATCAAAATGTTGACTAAAAGAGTCGTTTAAAGAGTTGCGAAGCGTATATACGCGTGTATCAAGAGAGATGAACGTATCATCGTGGTTTATACTACTCTACTACTGATACTACTACTATTGCTGAATTTAAGTATGTTGAATCACCTACAAAAACCTCTCATAAACTCGAATGGGTTGGCACAAGGAAACACATGTATTATATTTGAAAAATTCATTGCTCGCAACTATGAGTGTATGTATTTTGTAGTGGTTTAAAGAGGAATCTTTTTTTTTTGAAGTGGGTTTGGTAAGTTTAATATAGTTAGTGCGTAATAGGTACAATATAAAATGTTAATTAATAGCTTAACAAAAACTCCACCTAACACATTCAAAGATGTTGAGCTTTGCCTAGTGCAGCGAAAAAGTATAGCTCTGTTTTGGGGGCCATTGTGATTAAAAACATGAAAGTAATGTTGAAGTTGGTGTTATATATTTGGTACAGGATAGCCAAACATTGGGAGAAAAAAAAGGCACCGATCACAAAAATGTGGTAATATGTTCATTTTCAGGTAGTGAGAAGATATATATGTTGCATACTATACCTGAAAAGAGTGCAAATGAAGAGAGGTATCGATCTTTTCCTGTTATTGGCATGCTTCTGCTTGCTTATTTAGTAGAGGATGCTGATATATGTATGGTGTTCATCCTTTATTGACAGTTCCAGAATGCAGTTGGTGAAAAATTTTTTTCCGTTGATATTCCTATAATTGTTTATTGAAACTATTGCTTGAAATATTAAAACAAAAAAACTGATATATGCCCAATCACAAAAGGGGTTGTAAAGTAAAAAATGCATTCAGTTTGGCTATAAATTCTTGATGCGGAACCGTTTTTTTTTTTTAGAGTAGGATTAGCAAGGAGGGGGGGGGAGGGGAGGAGAATGCAAGAGCAAATAAATAGAAAAGAAAGAGGAGTTTTGAACTTGAAGAAAATAAAAATGACCATGAAATTCTGTTATGTTTCCAAATCTAATTTGCTAAAAAATAAGTTAAAGAGCAAAGTAAGTGAATTGGCCAATGGATTGCATAGAAAATGTGCGCTGGCGAATAAAATTCTTGCTGATTGAGAGAATTTAAAAAAAAATACAAAATAAAAGTCTACAAATGAAAAATGTGCTAAATGTAATAAGGGAAAAATTCCAGCACAGCAAAAAAACCAAAGAAGCTACAAAAAAAAATAAATAGAAATCCGCAATTTAAGAGCTACTGAACAAGTCGATATCCATATCTATTTAGCTTTAAAAAAATTTTGTTATTTTTTGTTATTTTTTGTTCTCATATTTTTTAACATTTGAGATTAAAAGATAGTACCTTCAAAGGCCAGGTGGTTAGGGATCAAAGGAAAGAAAAAACAAAATGGACATTGACGTAACACAAGTCTTGGTGATCGGGTTGACATTTGTTGTGGGCTTTGTGCTGGCTACACGAATGAGTGCTAGCAACAAAGATTCAGACAAAAAGCAAGGCGCAAAGAACACGGGCTCGAGCGAGAAAAAGGCAGAGAAGAAGGCTCAATCAGCAACCAGTGGAAAGAGTGTAAAAGCGAAGCCCAGTAATGTTGAAAAGGTTGAAGCTGTTGCAAGCGCCGAAAAGCCACAACAAAAGATAGTCCCCTCAGTTGAAAAGGTTGAAAAGGTTGAAAAAAAGAAACCAGCAAAGACCGAAAAGAAAAAGGAAGTTGTTGTTGAGGTTGTTGAAAAGCCAGTAGTAAAGGAAGCCGAGGTACCAGCAGCAGCTGAAAAACCAAAGGCTAAAAAATCAAAGAAGAAGAAGGCAGCAGTTGCCGAACCAGTTGAAACAGCCGAACCAGTTGACTCAGAAACAAGCGCTACTGAAAGCACAGAAAATGTCAACGATTCTTTGAGCCAGAACGAGGATCAGGATGAGTGGACCGTAGTTCCTGGAAGCAGAGGATCCAGCAACACATCTGGCTCAAAGAAGGGAAAGAACAAGGACAAACAAGGAGGACAATCCGAGGGAAGCCAAAAGTCTAAGAAAAAGACAAACACATTGTCAAACAACAACTTTAGTGCTCTTCTTTCGATCCCAACTGATTCAAAAGATTTTGGAGGTTCCACTAGCTCCAAGAAGAGTGGTTCATCATCTTCATTGAATGGAAAGAAGAAGAAATAAATGATGACTTTGAGATGCACGGTTGTGTTCCAATTCCTTTGTTTTTTAAAGTTATCTAGTGATTATATGTGCTCATGTACAAAGTTTTAATAACTATACTCGTAGTTACTATATAAATACTTTTTTTTTAGGTGTTTTAGGGCACTTTTTTATATATTTAATTCGTTACATGTTATAGAATAAAACATAGGTTGCGTAAACCCTTGGAGATGTATCAATTGTTGAGTGCTATTTTTTGTGTAAAGCACGATAGTTAATGTATAAAAATTATTTTCGAGTAGTTGTAGTTTTGAATGGAAAAAGAAGGAAAAAAAGAATGCAAGAGTTGGTGGTGGGGGGAGGGGAGAAATGAGACTGTACAAAGCGTGGTTTGGTGATTTGCATTTACGAGAGCCTGAGGATCCTTGGACAAAGATTTCTTGTGGGCCATAATTTTTTTATTTCACTCTCGTATTTTTTTGTTTTGTTTTGTTTTAATTCGCATTTTATTTTTGAAGTTTGGATTAATTGTAGTGATTTTTGGAATAGCGAAAATAAGTAACAAAAAAAAACATAAATTTTATTTAAATAACAAGTATTAAGTATTAAAGCGAAGGATTGGGTGCGTAATAAGAAACTGGATAAAACGGATTGAAGTGATTTTTGTTTTGAAAAGAGTAGTAACAACAGGACATTGTTGGATTTTAAAGTGGGGATTATACGGAGGTAATAGTAAGTTCGGTGTAGGCAATTTCAAACAGAAACTAGCATACTAAAGAAAAAAAAGGTAACGATCAAAAAAAAAAAAGAAAAATGAGGCCAAAGCGGGTAATAGAGGCTCATGATCTGAGAAATGTTATTGAAAGGGGGCGGAACCGAGCGGGTGGAGCATCTAAAAATACAAAAGGTGGGATAGAAGATCGATTGGGCATCAAAACGGGATCTATTATAGACAGAGTAGGGTTGAGGACCCGACCAAAGGGTGTTGGAGACAGAGTTGTGAAATCGGTTGGAGGCAGACGAAGTGATAATGATATTTTGAAATCAACTTTAAACAGACGAGAGAGAGAGATTATAGAACACGTGACAAAGAAAGCAGTGAACAAGATTATTGATAGCAGCGCAACTGGTTCACCACACGCATCCAGCAATAGGGCTCATGTCAAAGGCGAGAAGAGTGATCATGGTAACAGCAGAAATAAAAGCAGGGACAAGAGTAAGGGTGAGGCAGATGGGAAGGGAGAGTTAAAGAAGAAAGGTGTGAATATCAGCATTAGAGGCGAGTCGGGGCCCACAGCGATATTTGTTGGGAATCTGGATCCCGAGGCATCAACAGAGGATGTTAGAACATGTTTTAGGCAGTTTGGAGCACTAGTATCATGCCAACTTTTGTATGATTCTGGGGGGAAATCAACAGGAAATGCAGAGTTGGTGTATAAAAACAAGTCAGAGGCAATTGAAGCGATAAAACAGTTGAATAACATTGTAGCTGATGGTAAGTTTACCAAGTAGAATGCTTTTATTTAGTATTAATATATTACATTGGAAAAATAAAATAGGGAGGACATTGATAGTTCAGCTGAAGGGGGATACAGGAGCAGTGCAGAATTTAGAAGCAGGAAATAATTCAAACAACAAGGTGGCAGAGAGCATCAATATGGACACAGGCACGAATGTAGGTATGGGTACGGATAACATAGTAGCAGGAGGAGGGGGGCAGGGATATGATTATGAGTACGATTATGGGCCAACTCAAAGCGGTGATGCTAGTGATAGACATTCTTCAGGCCGTAGAGGTAGAGCGAATATTAGTTCAGGAACTGGTGTAAATCGGGATAGAGAGTATCGACATGGAGGTAGAAGGAACAGAGATACATCAAGAAGGTATAATGATACAAGGGGAAATGTAAATGGGGGTTATATGGATGTTGATGATTCTAAATGATTTAGTATAGTTCACAAGTATAGTTTGTTTGTTTATTACAAAATAAGATGTTTAAGAAGTTAATTAAAGATGTGAATAAATGTGTAAAGGGGATAAAAATAAGTGGAAAAAAAAAGAGTAATGGAATGATTGAGGTTTTGAATCTAACAATTCCCAGGCAATTTGGTAAATAGAGTTGTATTTTTAGATTGAAATTTAGTTTGTGACTTCGGAGGAGTAGGGGGCGGAAATGGGGTTGAAGAGGTGGGGTACAGTGGGGGTGGGGTGGGGTGAAAGGGGGGGGGAGGAGTTAAAAATGATTGAAATGAAACAAAATGTAGTAGAAAAATGGAGAATAAATAAATAAATAAATAAATGAGCAGCCAGATGTAAACAAATAAGAAGGCAAAACGCAAGTAAAATTTGTAATAGTTTCGAGAAAAAATAAATTGTAATTAACCCAAGTATACAAAACAACTAAAGTTGTCAAAACGCTTAGTTAATAATAAAAAAGGCAAGGGAGGAAAAAAGGAGAGAAAAAGAAAGTATAGATAACAGTTGTATTGTAGCTTGAGGGCAATAATAACTGAAACAAAAGAGAAAACAAACGAGAACCAATTGATAGAAAAAAAAACAGACAAAGAAAGAACTAAAAAAGGAAAGAAAGAAAGAGTAGAAGGATGACGATCGGCTGTACATTTAAAGATATTCCAGAGATATTTGAGTCGGAGTCAGGAAATGCTTTACAGCACAGGACAGATGCGCTAGGTAAGACGAGAAATATATGATACAAACAGAAAGAGAGAGAGAAAGAGAAAGAGATGGGGATGGGGATGAAGAAAAAAATAGAGAGAATAATAAGTGAGAACCTGAAATATATAAATAGTGAGCTATAGAGAGTTGGGGCCACCAGATTTGTGTATAGTAATGAAAACACAGGATGTAGGCAAAAGAACAGAAAGGACAGTAAGTAGATTTAAACAAGACTAGACAACACAAAAAAAGTAACAAAGAAAAGAGGAAAGAGAAAAAACGTGATTTGAATACAATAATGATAGGAGAGTTCAGTACATCATGTGCTGGGTGTAGATGCAACAACTTCAGCGAGTTTGGCAGCGTATATAAACTCGCTGACGTACTCACTAGATGAGCAGACAGGATGGTTCGGTAAGACAGTAGGAGGAAAGATACAGGCAGGAACATATTGTTGCTACAATGCGTTTGGGAGAACAGAGGTGCGGGTGGAGATCAAGATTCCAGGAGGGGTGGAGGCATATGTAGTAACACCACAGGGAGATAAGCGGGAGGCGGATGCAGAGACGTGGGTGGAGACAGGGGTGAGTGGAGTGCTGCGAGCGATAAGTTACAGCGAGGAACAGGAGTACCGCTTGGCAGGGTTGCGGCGAGTAAGTTTATTGGAGAATGAGAAGCAGGAGAATAGGTTTTTGGAGCAGGTGAGAAAGGTGTTTTGGAAAGGGTGGAAGTTAGGGTCGAATTCCGAAACGCAGGTGGCAACAACAGCAAACAACTATCTGGTGGACTGTTTGGTTCAGTACTTCCGGCAGAGTCGGCGGTACGGCAAGTTGATTGAGTTTCTGAGTGAATTTGCTGAACGAGATATTGAAATAAACAGTGTGATTGCCGATTTGTTGGTTGAGGGTCATAAAGAATTGGATGCAGTCCAACTATTACATACAAGTTTGGAGCAACGAGCTGATAGTTTTATGTTGTTGTGTTCACAAGCACGGTTTTTGCTAGCAAAAAACGAACTTGATGCGGCATTGGCAGTGGCCCAGTTGGCTGTACGTAATGCGCCATCCGAGTTTCAACCATGGAGTTTGTTGGTATATACACACATCCAACGACAAGAATATATGAAGGCAATTTTGACACTCAATAGTTGTCCAATGTTTACATATAACGAACCAGAGATTCCAAGATTGCCACTTGCCAAGGCTGTAAACTTTCCGCAACGATTGGATGCGTCGTCTGGGTTTGACACTGAAGACTCTGGTCCATTTTCCACGCATTCCAAGTTGGTATCTTATGAACACACACCAACGCCTACTCCACATGTTTCATCTGCTACATCCACACCTGCCTCATCAGCTCTTAACGCCAATGGTGAGAAAATGTCACAGGCCGCTGAACTTAACACAAACGAAAAATCTGCACTTCTTCGACTGCCTGCGACAAACCTACAAGGAACTTTTAAGCGTGCCTATGAGCTGCTTATTCTTATTGCCGATAAAATTGGTTGGGATGATTTGTTGCGGTTAAGGTCCAGTGCGTTTGTGATGGAGGAGGAGTACCGCAATACTCTTTCGCGGACTTCAGAAGCTAGTCATAAACGGGGTTTGGATCTAGGTGCTAGTGTTGAGGTGGATAACGATAACGATAACAATACTAATACGAATGTGGAAGTACGTGCAGAAATGGATGCGCATGCTGGTTTGGATAGTGATGTCGATGTTGATAAAGTCGTTTCGATGGTACAAAAGGCGTCGATTGACTCACGTGAGTCACACGGTTCTATTCCCTCAATCGAGCAGAAAGAATCATCGTTTGATGAGATTCCTATTTCTGATAATGAGGTTGAGGTTGAGGTTGAAGCTGAAATTATCAGTGAAAATGACAGCAAGGACATGAATGGAATTGACACTGAAAATGTAAATGACACTCAAAATATCAATCAAAGTGACATTGAACATGAAAAAGAAAAAGAAAAGGAGAATGAGAATGAAAAAGAAAACTCTGTTGAAGAAGAAAAACAAGCTGAGAGTGAGATAGAGAAAAAAGACGTAGATGTAAGTGAGGAGGTTGCTGACCAGGAAGAGGAGAAGGAGGAGGAGGATATTGAAGAAATAAATGGGGAACAACAAGACGAAGAGAAAGAGGTTGAAGGAGAGATTGAAAAACCCAAAAAGAAAAAGAAAAATAAAAAGAAAAAAGCAATTCCACAAGTTGATGGTAACGATGACGACGAGACTTCACAGTTGGATATTCCCGACCGCAATGTTAGCAAATACGACAAGGATCGAACAGGGCCCAAGAGACTATGTGAGCGTTGGTTGGATAATCTTTTTATGATACTGTATGAGGATTTGCGTGTGTACACTATGTGGAAAGCTGAAATGCAACATCTCAAGTCTACGGGTCAGCCCATTACATACCGCCATACCCAAGCTGAATGGGAAGCGCTTGGCGATGTTTCACTGCGTTTGTTGCATCTTGAAGATTCCAAGACTGCCTTTTTGATGTCCTTAGAGTATCGGTTTAGTGCTCATGCATGGAAATCTCTACTCACTCTTACCTTGGCTCCTCCCTCTCCTTTCCTCAACATCTCTACCTCTGTGCTTCCTCCCCCTTCCTCCACTCCTGTCCATTCTTCTCGAGTTTCATCTACTCTTCTTTCTCCTTCGCCTGCTACTTCGCTAGCACATCACGATGCCATCGACCTCAAATCCTGTCTGATTGCTACGACCTGGCTGGCTTGCAATTGTCACCGTTGGTACAATGATATGGTATATCCTTCTTTTGTCTGCAAGACTATCCTCCAACTGGTTTCCAAGTTTGGGTTTTCCAAAGTGCAAAATTCTATTATCAGTCTTAACCTCAATCAGAATGTTTATCTGTTGATGGCCAAATATCTGTCGTATGCCAAGGATTTCTCTACCTTGGGATTTAATTTATAGTTATATTTTATTTACTCTTTATTGGTAGTTTTTGTTTATTTACATTGATTTGCTATTTACATCACATTTTACTTTTTAATCATTTATAAGCTTTTCATCCTTATTTTTATTATTAAATATACATACATTACTCATTTCTTTGACCAAAAAAGAAAAAGGAAAAAGGAAAAAGGAAAAAGAGGGGAGGTAAAGGAAAGGAAAGGAAAGGAAAGGGAAAAAGAGTCAATGTCTACAGTAAATTATTCAACAAATTATCCTATATCATGCAAGTTACTAGAACTTCCGCCTGAAGTCGAGACAGCCTTAGTAGAGAGTGTATCGAATGGCCAAGAATACAAGTACTTTATCCCACTTACCCAAAAATACGTATATATAAATACATACAAACACACACATATATATATAGTATTATAGGCCTAGAAGTTGGCTATATTAAAGTAGAATATATGCATAATATTGGAAATGGATTTATAAAAATTCGTAGGTTGATAATCAGGGGTAGTGATGACGAGCTTGCATATCTTTGTACACCAGAGTCGAAAAAATATCTATTACGACAAGTACATACTTCCAATAGTATGCATATTGTAAAAAGCTCGAAAAACGGGACACTTGATATTGAAGATTGTGTATCTAGTATATTGGAATTGGTTTCCGATTTCCCACCACCACCACCGCCACCACCACCGCCACAACAACAGCAACAACAACAACAACAAAAACAGCAACAATCAACAAATTTTGATACAGAGGGTATGATTGTGGATAGTGGTACTAGTGGTAGTGATTTAAATACAAATGTTATAAGTATTGATATGACCAAATATGTTGTAACTAGTGAGTGTGGAAAGTTGATGGCGTTGCTGGCACTGGATAAACGTGGGGAGTACTTGGGACCTTTGTGTGATTTACAAGAGGTATGTTTTATTTATATTTATTTGTATATTTATATGTATATTTTTCTATTTTTTTCATATACAAGAGAGAGATTATCAAAGTTCAACCACAACTAATACAACACCAATCAATAAATAATGTTCAACTTAGATGGCAAACAACAAAAGCGGAACCAAAAACTGGTATAAAATAAAGCTACCAGACTTGACCCACACATTATCATTCAACGATTCTCAACTAGCCCAATTTCTAACCCACAACCTAGTGTTCCTCGATCCTTACGATCAAAGTTATCGAAAGTTAAACAGTGCGTTTGTCTACGAAGTGCTACAACTGGTGTTTGCATCATGTATTGAATATGATTGGGATATTTCTGCCCTTGATATTGGTGCAGTGGTTGATGAGTTATGTACTAACCACTATGTCGACTTGGTGACATCGTTCCTACCATCACTTGTTGGTTGTGGGATGAGGGAGTTTGTGGGATCATTGGTGTCCAAATCGGGGCATCCCACTAGCAATACTGACCAAGATGTTGCGGTTATAAATCAAGTGTTTTTGAAGCCCGTTGTGTATAGCTTTGTACATTGTATTTTTTCAAAGTTTGGAACTTCTGGAAACTCAGGCAAGTCGAGTAATTTTATTAATGTTATACAGGGCATAACATACTAATTATAATGGATTTGTTGATATTTTATACTAGAAAGTTGTTTTGCTATGGATGCGCAAAAGATATTTTATTTTTACGCCGAACATTTACTAGACGCAACAACACCAGTAAGTTTAGCATATATTTACATTCTATATTGCCATAGCTTTGTATTTTTGTATTTGTGTATAGTATGTTTATACTATTTCAAAGTACTCGAAAACTTGTAGGCGCAATTGACAAAAGTGTTTTCCATAAATATTCATCTCCTTTACTCTTTCTGCATTTCTTTTTTCCTATCTTTCAACTTTTTTAAAAGTCCATGTATTAAAAGATATATAAATATATGAAAATAGACAAAGGTGTACAGTCCATTCGAATTCATATCTAAACTCAGCTCACTAATTCCGCCTATGCTACTACAGGAGTTTGAAAGGCTAAGACGTCCAAAGAACAAACATAACTCTAGTATTGGTGAGGATGCTGAAGCTATGGATACGGATACGGATATGGATACGGGTACGAATAACGTCAAGGAAATGGGGCCTGTATCCACATTTACACTACCTACATTTTTATATGGATTGATGTATTATGAAGACAGCAATGGTAACAGCGGTACACAAGATAATCATCCGATCAACACTAATACTAGCTCTAATACCAATACTATCGGAACAAGTAGTGGTATGGCGCCACGGTTAATCCGGTTATTCCCACATGAACTTGGCACACATGCTACACAGCGACTCGACGCATTATTTGATATTCAACTGGTATGGCATATTGACGTACTGGTTGCATACCTGACTGATTTAAATCCCGATTTTGCGAACCGAGATGTGATTATACACTGGGTATCCAAGTACTGTAGCGCTAACAAGAATAAGAGTAAGCGGGTTGTATACAACTAATAATTGATTAGTAATGAGTGACTGAGGAGAGGCGAGAGAGAGGAAGTGGGGGTGGGGGAGGATGAGAAATGTTTGTTTGTTTGTTTGTTTGGACGTTTTTTTTTTTGAGGTTTTTTTAGATAGAAATTTATAATTTAACCTTAATAATAACAATAATACTTGTTTGCATTTTGGGTTGATTTGGTGTTACTCTTTCTAATTACAATAACAAACATGTGCTTTCTAGATTTAGATTTATATATATATATATATATTTTTTTTTTTTTTACCAACATTTCTCCCACTTTATTTGCTGTTTTTGAGAAATTAAATAAAATAAGTGAAGGGAGGAAATGGTAAAAAGATAAATAAAAGCGACTAATTAATATTGGGACAAGCAGGTGAGTGTGTAAGTGACTGGGAGTATTATGTGTAAAGTTATAATATACCTTGGCGTATGAAAGAACAAAGAGTTTGTGAACTTGAAAAAATCGTAGATATATGGTGTAACTCTTTGATTTCTCGAATGTAGGGGGATTGGTAATTGGTTGAACTTTGTGATACAAATTAATTAAATGATAGACTTTTCATCAATGCATAAATAAGAGCAAATATAGATATTATTAAGGAATGTGATTGAGCGCCGGATTGAATTGAAAAGGTAAGGAGTAATTGGACCTAATGTTTAATGCAAATCCTTAAGTGATATAAGATTGGAGGAGGAGGAGGAGGAAGGGAGGAAGGGGGGGAGGGAGGAGAAGAGTATGATAAGAAATTAGAAAAGATGTTGCTTGTTTAAGGTGAATTTATTTGTAATAACCAAGTAATACAAAACGCAAGAGTTAAAATAAAAAGGCATGGAGTTTGGTATGACTCTGTGTTGTCTTTATCAAGTAATTTGTAATTTTTTTTGTGCAGATATGTGCCAAGGTGTAGGGGGTATATAGCGATTGAGATTTGTAGATATTAAAAAGAGTAAAAGGATAAATGATGAAACGCTCAGCCTTGAATTTTGAATAAGAAGAGTTAGAGCTTTAAAAGTTATATATTCATATGGTTTTAATGGGTGGAGCAAGGAGGGAGCAGTGAAAGTGAGTAATTAAAATAAAAAAAAGTGATAATGGGGGGAGGAGGGGGGGGGAAGAGTGTAAATGATGTAAACATGGCCGAGTAGTACATATTAATAATCAACATTGATTTCGTTTGGTGAGTACATTATGTTTTATTTGTTCTCTATTTGGTGATATATATTATTTCTTTCCATAGTTTTTTTTTTCAAAAGGCAAAGGAAAGGGGAAAGTGAGATGAAGGATGGTTATAGAGGATGGAGTGAACGGTATTAAAGAAAATGTCCACGACGAGAGTGTGAATCTGTTTATTTATATCATGAACAACACTTCACATGCCTATACATGAAACACTAAAGACCTAAGAACGTGACGGATTGTATATAAATAAACGGTGATATCAAGAAAGAAGGTGTTAAAAGCTCTTCGGATAGCCTGGTTTTTAAGCTGTATTTTAGTTGAGCAAGGACAAAAGTAATGTAATAGTTGTAACGCCACAGCACTTTTTTATTTTTATTTTTATTTTTATTTTAGTTGTTTCTTTGATTTGTATAGCAGATCTATTAAGTAATGCTAAAGGAAGAGATAAATGCATATAATCGATGATATAATACATACAACGATTGGAAACTTGTAAACACACATGCGATTTTCTATTTGCTGAAGAATTTTGAAAACATCTTGATATTAGCAAGTTGGTGCTAAACTTGTTACTAAAAAAAACATTGAAGACTTGTATTATCATAAACTATTAATCATGTTATTGGAATCAGCAAATCGGCATCCCCAATATCAGCAATAACAGGTTGGTATGTATTTGGATAGTTTATGCGTGATTATTGGATTTATTGATGATTAATTTTTAATAAACATAAACAAAAAAAAATTTTTTTTATAATTTATATATTCTTTATTTGCACTGAAAGGTGGGAAATCATGGAAATTTCTGTAGATTTTGTAAAAAAAGCTTGTGCATGTGAGTGATGTTGGCTCTACGTAATTAATTAAATTATATTGGTGATATCTTCCAAAAACGGAAAATCCAAAATTTATCGGGATAGTAGACGTCTTACTTTATTGCCAAAGAAAAAGAAATAAAAAACAAACAAAAAGAAAGTTAAAAAGGACAAAAAAAAAAGCTAGGTTGTTTTCCTTTTCACTTTTCCTTTTACATTTATAAAGTGATTATAGCTAGATCAGTCAGCACCAAATCTTATTATCATTTGTGATAGTATAAGCACAAATGTTAATACTAATATTGTTATAAAGATTAATACCGATAATACCTGAACGATAAAAGTATCTATTCCTGTTTACAATAAACTCAAAAAATAAAAAGACAAGTAAAATGCTTCATAATAGGAGAAAGCATAGCGAGTCGGATGGCAGTATGCATAGCCATGACTCTGGTGGCAAAGGCGACAATATAAGACATGGCAGCGGAAATGAATCTGTGTTTAGTGGAAAAATAGAAAAGAAAGTTAAGCTAGGAGAGGCGCTACTTTATTATCTTAGCACACTTGCAGTATATGCAGTAGTCCTGCTGGTAGTAATATTCGTTCGAAGACAGGGAATGAAATACTCCACTCCAAGTGGACTAAAGCCAATGCCAATGGATTATCAAATTCTGACAAATGTCACTCCGGCACCTGGGGACTCGATAAAACAATTCAGAACAGAGGTTGCATTTGACCACTTGCGATACCTTGCACGTGATCCACATCCATGGAACTCACCAGCAAATGAGGACACAAGACAGTACCTGATTGGAGTGTTGAAACAATACCAAAAGTTGGCAGAAGCGCAGAATATCAAACTGGAAATAGTTTCAGCAGACCCAGTGGCATTTTCAACTTTTGATGATAAAAAAAAACGCAAGACAGAACCCTTAGCAGGCAAATCTGCTCAAAGATGCTCATACCTTGAGAGTAGAAACGTATTAGCACGTGTAATCGGAAAGAACAATAAAGCCGATGACGCATTGTTGGTTAGCAGCCACATAGATTCTGTTCAAATCAGTTATGGTGCAACAGATGATGGTATCAATGGTGGTGTAATGTTGGAAATAATTCGACATCTGATTTACAACCCAGTTCAAAGCACAGTAGTCTTCAATTTCAATAATGGAGAGGAGATAGGGTTGTATGGTGCGCTTGGATTTGTGAATCACCCATGGGCAAAGACAGTAAAAGCGTTTATCAACATGGAAGGCGCCGGCGCTGGAGGACCAGCCATGGTGTTCCGTGCGTCAAACTTAGATGTTGTCAGCAGATACTCCAAGAAAAACAGTGGATACATTACCAAATGGAGACCACATGCTAACGTATTTGCGAATGATGCGTTTGCGCTGGGTCTTATCAGTTCAGACACTGATTACTCAGTATACACAGCATATGGAATACCAGGATTGGATATTGCATTTTACGAACGCAGATCGGTGTACCACACAAGTTATGATAATTTGGACAATGTTCCAGCTGGTAGCATAGACCAAATAGGAAATACAGTTCTCAACGCTATAAAATCAATGGCCGATGACACCGAGTTTTTGGCTGCACAGCGTGGATCGCCCAAGAAGCCATCTGTGTACTTTGATATTCTGCATTTGTCTATGGTTTCATTTAGCTTTGTAACACTCAAGGTTCTCTACGCAGTGTTTATTGCGCTTATAATTGCGGGATCAGTAGTCATGTTTATTGTTTCAAAAAGGTCTCACAAGAATAACTATTACTCACACTCGCATCCGGGAGCTAATGGCCATGTATACTTCCTAAGTATTCTCCGCGCATTCTTGTTTAGCGGGCTTGCGTTGCTCTTGGTAATAGTTGTGAGTCTCTGTGTAGGATTGATTTACGGAGCCGGAAATGTACTTGCGGTATACGGGCTGACGGCACTTGTAGTTACAACTGTTACAGCTGCATCACTTACAGTAATTGGGCTTGTAATGTATCTGTACTTGGTGGTTGAAGATCGTATTGGAGGATACTCAAAGATACAGGATAGATTTGTTAGGTCACGAGTAATGTCGTACGCACAGCTGTACATATGGTTGCTTGGATTGATTATTGGGCTGGTCATGTCAATTGCCCAGGGAATTGGTATGTTATACTACACGATATTCGCATCAGCCTGTTGTATTGTAGCAGCACTTTGGGCATATGCTGTTGAACCACGGGTCTCAAAATCTTGTGTATTAAGATATGTTTCATGGTTGTTCAGATTATTGGTAGCTGTTGTGTTACCAGCACTGTTAACTACAGATCTGTGCTCAACATTGGTCGGTGGATTATCACAAACAGTAATAGATGGAACAAAGTCATACTTTGTGATTGTGTTGATAGGATTGTTGGTTGCTACAGTATTTGGAACATCAATGCCATTCATTGTTACAGCAGGTAGAAGAGGTGTACTTATTGGCTCAGGAGTCAGTTTCTTGGTATTTATTGTTTTGCTTTTGGTGTCATTATTTATTACACCATTTAGCACAACAAATCCTGCTCACGTCTATTTCGAAGGAACGCTTGATCTCGACACTCAAAAAGAGACAATAGAACTCCAATCAAACAAAAAAATTGGAGGCTTGGTAAATCAAATATGGGGTGATATACCAAACATGTCATTATCGTCGGCAGTTGGAAAGAAATCAGCAGTTGATAGATTCAATTATACACTTTCAGCCGCCAACTTTGGATATGCGGATGCTTTCAAATCGCACAACATTGATTTCCCTTCATACAACTCTACAAAGGATATCCCATCAGATTTTGCAGGAAGTTACAAAAACAAGGCAAATGGAATTCTTTTGTATATCAACGCACCAAACTCACAGGTTTGTGAAGTATTAACCACAAACACTCCAGTTTATGGATATGCCATTCCACAATATGGTGATGGGTTGGCGGACAATCCATCAGAATCATACACACCACCAGTCCTCAAGCCTTCAAACAACACCGTTACAACAATAGACCCTACGTTTGACCGTTTCTATTCATACTCCATGAATCCACCAGTTAACCGCTGCCAGTCATTATTTTTACTCTCCAGAGCGTCGCAATCACAGTTTATTGTGTACCTAGAACATGATGGATCAGGATTTGGTGATGCCTACCTTCAATGCCACTATGGTGACTTGCACACCTTTAACCCATATGCACTTACCTTGATGGAAAAGGCACCTAGTGTTTCAGCCACAATTTCTGTTGGCCATGGTGTTCCTGGCTCTCTATCTGTCAAATCCAAACTTAAACTCGCCTAGTTTATTTCTATCCTATCCTATCCTATCCTATCCTATTATTTTCTTTTTTTTCTAATCTCCCTTTTTTATAGCTGTTCTCCACTATTACTTTGTCGTATTTAGGGTTGGGTTGATTTGATTATCGCAACTATTACATTGCTTTATTTGCCTAAATATATTATTTCTTTTTGACTAATTTTTATACCATGCCGGATTATTCCCGAATGCACGTGTTTTCTTAACCAAGATTACCAATACTTTTTCGTTGTTTGCTTTGGTATTAGCCCATTAATACCCACTTACTTAATTTGTACTCCGGCTTGTTTTATCCAATTACATTGTATTTTTTTTAGGTACCCACAAAGTTTTACATGTGTATTTAAACCCCAATACCAGCTAATAAAGCAATGGCAACTGCGTGTTTACCCTCTCCATTCACATACTTATATATAGTCATTTTCTAAGTGTTTCAAAACTCGTTTAAACTGTCCGCCAGATAAAGAATTGAGTTCCCACCAGATTGCACAAGATGGACCGCAAAGAGTAAGTATTATATCTGTATATGCTTTTCTTTTTGCTCATGTACTTTAAAAACCATTAAACTCTTTGAAATTGCGTCTAAAAGCATAGACAGCACCGATAAACTTTTTTCATGGGACGAGCTGACAGAAATACTAGGTATTTGAAACTCATTTATTTTTAGAAATTGCTACCCTGTTTTACTCGTAGCTGATGATTTACACCGTGATATTTACTTGCAATCGTATTTTTTGCATTCTTAGAGACAAATCAGCTTCATAGATTAGTTAGAACCAAAAAGGGTCAAAAGTTTTACGATGAATCTTGTTTGGAATTAAAAAAAAAACATGGCTCCGTGAGCTCGTATGTTAGACATGTACTTATCAAGGAACTCTATGACAATAATTGCGAAAATCCTGCCTCAAGCACCGATAAAAATTGTGACGAGGACTGTTCTGATAACCAACCCCCAGCAGTCTCTATCAAGATGGATAGATCCACTCTTTTACTAAAGAAGAACGATTTTCCCTATGCAGTTGAAACGGATATTGAGCATTATTTGCTGTGGTCTTTCAATGCTTTGAAAGTTGGAACGACACCAGAACCTTATGTAAAGGAGTATATTGAAGAGTGCTTTCCTCCCAAAGACAACGAGTACTTGTGGTTTGTCAACCCTCCACACCTACAGAGCATTCCTGACCTACACCATGGTCACTTGATGATTCGCAAAAAGAAAGAATAGCATCTACATTCATTTTAGCTTTTAGCTTTGATTTGTAACTTTTTGGTTGTCATATATTCATTTTACACACATTGTTCTACTTTTTTTTAGCGAGTTTGCGATTGCTCTTTATGTAAATACGACCCCCATTAACCATTAACCATCAACCACCATCTGCATTATTATGTTTCACTTTTTTTTATTTCAGTATCTATCGGGAAATAAACTCTCTGTACAGCCATCTTCCAAAGATACTTTGTATCTTTAACCCACTGTATACAAAGAGCCGGTTGTATTTACTAAGAGTTTTATGCTGCATTTCGCTCGTATAGTTTTTGACCGGATACTAAATGGCGAGTGATTTGGTATTTGGTGAGTTTTTTTATCTGTTTTTTTTTGTGGTTAGAGGGTGAATTATTAAAAACAAAAACCCACACATCCTACCAGTACGTTTGAACGTGAGCCTAAAAATAAAAACCAGTCCAATGTTTTGTGCCAATAATATCAATATTATTCCCATTTCTCTTTGCTTACGAGTGGTTATAGCCGTTAAGTTGGATATAAAACAAAAAGGTTAAAAACAATACAAAAAAAAACTTGTGAGAGTAAAATATATACCATTGTTGAACGCTTTTTTGGAGCAAGTAAAACCCTGGGAGCTATTAATTGGAAATTTATTTTCTACCTTTAAACACCACTTAAAAAGGACCTTTTTTTCAATAGAGTATTACCTTCAAACTGGTTATTTTTTTCGGGGGTGGGCAAGTGAATGGCTGTCCATTGCCATTGGATATTAAAACAAGTTCTCACCTTTTTTCCATTTTTTAGCACCTAAATATGTATCCATACTCAATAATGTGTAATGAGTTATTTTTTTATTCGTAAATTTATCCAGAAATTATTGAACGATAAATAAACAATATGTCTTAAAATTGAAGCCTCGCTGCTTTAAAATGTCCAAGAAAATGTCCATTTGTAAAGTTTTTTTTTTCGTTAGTACATTTTCACTACCTTCTCATCTTCTCTTTTCCTTATTCTCCTCTCTCCTTCTCCCCCTAAAAAGCAAATGACCGAAATATTTCAAGTTCACCAGTGCCCTTATGATATTGGTCAATTACCAGTTTTGTCAAATATTTAGCAAAATAACCAAGTTGAAATATTATTTTTCGGTCCTTTTTTGGAACATTCTGAGCCTCCTCCAAATATTGGTCGAGAATATTCTCATCATTTTTTTTTTACAAAAATAAACACTTTAAAAATATACACCAAGTCTTAAAAAAAAAATATTGAAAAAACCATACTAACCCACCTTTACCTTGTCAAAAATATCAAAATATGTTCAGGTGTAGTTCTAGATATATATTTCGTGCACCATGTCGACCCACAAAGTACTGCATACAGTAGAAAACAAAAAGTTTTATTTTTTTTTACATAAAACACGATTTCAACCCCTATATCGTGTCAAAGAGACATTTAACATTTTAAAAAGTCAAACGGCAGAACCGTCAGCATTTAAGTTGGGAGAGCGCATACAAACAAACTTTTTTTTTGTTGTTAGCCAATATTGAGGTATACTTCTTTCTGTGTTTCTTCTTTTGCGGCTTAGAATATATCCGGGTAGAAAACGACTTTGATAGAACAGGTAACACGTATAACAAGTTTGCTGAACATCCTTACGAATTAATGCGTATACTACCGGGACATAGCTACTAAAGAGGAAGTACAAACAAAAGAAGGAAAGAAAGGACTAGGAGATAAAAATGCAAGGAAGTGAATATGAATTTAATTTCTCTCCAGATTCGAACAATTGTAGAACACAGTATGTGTCTATGCAACAAACGCATAATGGAAACCCAGCTAATCCCAACACAAGACAACTAGTTCCAAACGTAAAAACACCTATTTCTAACAACAATATAACCCTAGAAAGTACAAAAAATGTGTTTTCGTTGCATCCTGCTGGTGACAACACTGGTGTTACAGGAACTGGGTTTATGAATTGCAGTTCCAAATCAACTATGGTTAATCACAATCTTGGAAAAAGGGAACCAACAATGGACTACTTAGGCGGTGGTGATCAGGTTTTGTACAATGATAATGTTCAAACGCCTGATAATTTCAGTGGAACGGGGATTGATTTTGAAAATACTGGTGGCAACGGGTATATGGTTGGTAGCGACCATAAAACTGAGTGCGTAAAGGACAATAACGTTTTTATACCGCTTAACTTTTCAAAACTGTGTGTTAGGGAGGGAGGGTATGTATTCAAAAACTATGGTGTGCCAATACATGAGTTAGGTTCCGGAACAGGTGGGGTAGTAAGGTTACATAAATGCTTTGATACTGGGAGGGTAGGTATTATCATCAATATCATTATTCTAGCTTTTTTTTTCTTTGTTACTTGAATTTTATTTATCTGTGATGGTGGTGGTGGTGGTGGCGATGATGATGATGGTTTATCTCTATTTGCGGAATTTTAAGGTGTAGATGGAGAATGATTATTGTGTGTGTTTACATCCAACTACAATTTTTATTACCACAAATGTCACTTTTAAATTTCTCATTGATATCATATTAACTAACAGCTATTCATATCATCATGATTCTATATATATTTCGATCTACATTCCGAGAAAAAATATTTTTATTCATCCTTTAACTGTATAAACGTTATATTGTCTAAAATATAGGTCGTGGCTGTTAAAAAGTACAACAAAATCGTATCTCATGAAAACAGAGTTATAAACCCGATAAAGTCCCTTTGGGCAGAATTGCTAATTGGAAAAACCTCCCACCACACGAATCTAATACAGACTATAGAGGCAGTACTAGAAGATGATTCAGTATACTACTCGGTGATGGAGTATTGTCCAAACGATATGTTTGCGTTGCTTAAAAACAATTGTTTGTCAATTGCGGAAATAAACTGCTATTTCGGTCAGTTGATAAACGGCATCGCCTATCTTCACAACAATGGAATAGCTCATAGAGATTTGAAGCTAGATAATTTATGTGTGAACAGTAGTGGTGTACTGAAAATCATTGACTTTGGCTGTGCCACCATATTTAGAAAACGTGTTATAAAATGTGCTGGAAATTCGTTTAAGATTATAAACACGCCGTTTGACGACTATAAAAAATTCCTATCAAACGTAAAAACACCATTTGATTCTGAAAATGGTGGTTTAGACTCCATATTTCAGGGTTTTGGCTCAAATGGCTATGATGATGTCAATTTTGGGAACCACATAGGTGAGGATTATGAAAATCATGGGTATATAGATATAAAATCAAGTGGGCTTTGCGGATCAGATCCATATATCGCTCCCGAGGTATACACCAGAGATTGCTATGACGCGACAAAGGTGGATATCTGGGCGGCTGGGATTATTTTGCTTTCAATGTACAATCTACATTTCCCGTGGGACATCGCAAATCCAGAAAAGGACAAAGGGTTCTCCTCATACCTGAACAATCGCTCCGAATTTATCGATAATTGGCTAGCAGAAAAGTATGATTGTAACGGTCTTATCAAAAACATCTTGAACCCAGTTCCTGATTTTCGTCCTGATACACAGACTATTTTTAATGCTCGTTGGTTCAAGAGTATTGAGATTTGTACCGAAAATTCCGATTGTATATCTCATTCCCATTCAAGAATCCTTATTCAAAGGTTGGATCCGTAGTTGGTTGATCGGTTTTTGGTGCCTCTACATCCGAAATCTGACTCAAAATATGCTTTGAGCATGCAGCTTGTTGTATTTATCACCCTCCTTCTCAAGAAAATTAAAACACAATTAGATGATTTCATTTCTAACTCACCCTTCTTTCTTCTGTAAATAAAAAGAAAACAATCATTTCAATATATCTATTTTGACATTTTGGACATCATTTCATCCATTATGTTGTTGAGATTTCAAGAGATTATTTACCGAGTGGAGCTTTAAAGTAGTTTACTTGATGGATTATTGCATTTTCGACTAGGACCACGGCTTTAAGAGTATAATGGCGCGGTAGCGCAAGCAAAGTCTTCAAAAGTGTTCAGAATCAATATCGATGGGGCTTTACTGGTGTATCCTAGCTTGCACACACTGTTAAACAATATGCCATTCCTTTTTTTTATTGGAAAAAATGTCGTTAATGAAAAGATGAAAAATGAAATAAAAATGTAACAACTAGTGTAAGGAAACCCTGCTTATAATCTCTGTTTACTTGCTAGTTTATCTATACTCTTAATTGAAACAGGCAACATTGCAGAGTCAGTTTAATGGTGATAGGATTCGTGATAGCGCATTGAATAGATCGAGGTGATAGAGATTAGCATGTAGAAACGGTGGTAGTAGTAAAAATTGTGGTTTTGATGGTAGATGTGACCAAATTCGTAGCTCCGCTTGTCTTTCCATTTGCGGAGGTCACGTATACTGTATTTTCCCTAGTTACGTATAAAGGCTTTGTGATAGTTGTTGGCCGCGGGCATAAAGCCGTAACATGAATTGTTGATGAAACAACACGTTCAGTTACCCATGTGGAATAAATTGTTTGAAAAATTGGTTGGAAAAAGCCAAACAAGCCTCGATTCGAAACAGACTGTGGAGCCTGTGGAGCCTGGGTAACTGTGCGCCTCGTGGTCACGATTCTACTTTCTAGGTTGATATTGCTTTCTACATTCTGAGATTTAGCTTTGTTCTTGAGTTTCTTATAAATATTAAAAGATTTGGGTTTCTGTGCATTATTATCCCCAGGAATATTTCGTATTTTGTCGTCCTTTACGGCTCTTTCTTTGAGGATTGTCAAATTTTTGTCGTATATTTCGTCATTCCTACCGCTGAATTGCGTTGTACACACTGTTGTTATAAAAAAAAGTGCGATGTATATGAGTGTTTTGGGGTCGAATTTCATTTTTATGCCTATCTATTAGTATATGAAAGAAAAAGTATGTTGGTATTTGATCAATTCCATTAAAGGATTTTTCTTCAAGATATACAAGGTTGGCTTTGCCTCAAATTATTTTTTTTTCGCAACCATTTTTTTTTGTAAGAATTGTTGATAATTTAATTTATAGCTTTTGTAAGATCTAAATACATTGGTTGTAACTTCCGGTGATTTTTTGATTTATTTTTTTAACGAAATTTTGAATCGGTTTCTTCTATTAATAGAACATTTTGATTCTCTAATAAAAAACTTTGACATTGTACAACATCAATTCATACCAAATTATGACCTGTATTTTGAAGGTGCATAAAAATAAGCCAATATTATACTAACTTTCAATAGCAGAAAAAAAACACAAAACGATAATGTTTAAAAATATCAAAATAAAAAATCCGTTCTAGTAAAAAGACAAAAACCTTTACGAAACACCGCCCAGCATCCATCGGGAAAACCAAGGCTCCTACATTTTGAACACGCCTTTGCAAGCTTATCTTTCAAGTTATCATAAAAGTTTAAGGCGTGTTAGTGGTATTCGGTTTGGTTGGTTTTTTATTTTCAAGAGAAAATGATATCCTATTTATAAATTCTATAATCTAGAAAAAGTAAACAGAGATAACAAGAATAAATAAATGCAAATACACAGAAAGGAAACCTGGCACAATATTCGCTGCAACATTAGTAATATTTTGGGGTGGCTGGATAACCAATCGTGTACCATCTGCATCTTGAAGATTGGCAAAGTATTTCAACAAATCAAGCATTTCCCTTGGCTTGTCGTAGCCAGCCATGTGACTAGCATTATAAATTACAGAATATCCCAAACCTCTTTCTTCGTGATACCACCCTGAACTTTTACCAGGCACCAGCCAACCGCTATTACTAGTATACTCTCTTTTTGTAAAACCCCTGTAGCCATTCCAAGTCAGATTTCCAATGAGATATTGGTGTGATAATTTATTGCAAAGAAAATCTTGATCCCCATCAAAGAGTAATATTCTGGTATCCTTTAACAAACTTGGGAGTAGTGTGACAGATGGTGGCGTTGCGGTATCTCTTGACAACACCTCATTCACATCATCATTGCACTCGACCCAGGTTTGATTAACGTTTTCGGGAGCAATATTAAGTGCTAGTTGCACATCAATCCTTGAAGCATATTGTTTAAGTAGCTTAACGCTTGGTGGCCAGTTCATTCCACATGCAGGTATAGTATCCGTCAGTCTTACATCATAAATGTTGTAGCATTTACCAGCTTTATTGACTCCGGCTGCTAGGATAGTTTCAACAATGCTTTCGCATTCCTCAACTATGATATTGTTGACGCTGTTATTGCTGTAGTGTTCCATGCAACTGTTGGTTGCAATATTTATTTTTTCGTTCCCTTCTGGTGTCATCTTTTTAACACTATTTATGAACGGACCGTATGATGCATAGGTACTTTTTGGATCAATCCAACCATTACCTATCATAACCCCACCCAAGTTTATTCCTAGCCTTTCTTTTTGTTTTAGCAAGCTTTGGGCCAAATATGGTAGGTAGGTTCCAGCCATACTTTCACCACTAATATATAGTTCTCTGCTTCTGTACTCTGGAAAGATGTTGTAGAAGTTTTTTAAAAACCTCGTCAAATATGCTGTAGATTCGACATATGTTTTGACATAATTGGTAGAGTCGGTGTGACTGTAGCCTGTTCCAAATGGCTGATCAATATAAAGAACGTCAACAAGGTCAGTAAAGGCATAATCCCTTTTAACTATGTTCCCATCTTCATTAAAAATATAGGGCCCGTTTGTAAGAAATAGACCATCCAAGCTACTGCAACCCGGTCCACCATTTAACCACAATACAAACTTATCGTTATTGTATTCATTAGTTGTGTTTTTTAGAAGCCAAAAAAACATTTTTTTAGAAGGACCCTCAAGTTCAATATGACCTGCATAGTTCTTTATTTCCTGCAGTCTGCTATCTACAATCCCAGGTAACTTGATTACCTCATAATCCTTCTTTGTTTTCTTTGTGACATTTTTCTTTGGTTCATCGATGGTACTATCAAATATAAGATCACGTTTCAAGTTATAGATGCCATCACTTTTTTCCTTTTTAAAGTCAAATTCTTTTCTAGAATGTCTTTTCCATTTCACTTCTATTTGTTAAAATAAAAAAAAGCTCTTTTAAAGCAATTCTAATGTTTTTAATAACACTTCACTGTTCTACTATCTTGTACCTAACACCCAAATGCCAGTAAATATATATATTTTTTTACATAAAAAGATAAATCTTTATGACTTACGTTTAAACAGATCATTGTCGTGGGTTTGAACATCCGATGCCAAACATATGTATAGACATAGGAGTATAATGGGTATTAGCATTATATCCTGTTTTTATTTAAGGTAGAATTTTTAAAATGGGTTGACTTGACAAAAAAAAAAGTACAATACATCTGTATATAGGTATAAAAAAAATAATAACAACTGCTTTGAGTTTATGAGATGAGGTAATGTGACATGTATATATAACTGCTATTACAATTTATAGTTATATATATACATACACACACATGTTTCTATTTTTTATTTTTTACTTCTTGTGGTATATTCAAAATTTCCTTATTTACATCGATGCCGCAAGTTTCTATCCTTTTTTTAATCTCAAAATGGTCTTATGCACAAAATCCCACAAGTTAGTATAAAAAAGGGAAAAAATAAGAAGAGTTTAGTGAAAAGGGTGAAAGTTATTTTCATAAAAAGCAGAATTTGGCACATAAAGGTCCAGCCTAATAAAGCAAAGAGAATAACTATTACTTTTCTAGTTCTGGGTCGAGGGAATGTTATAGTGAACTCTTCTAGCCAGAGGATAATACTTTTAAAATTATTGTGATTTGTTTTTTTTTTGTTTTTACAAACCCAAAAAAGGTTCACATTTGCATTGGTTAGTATCATATTTAAGGTGATTTTCAACATAGTTGAGGATATTCCCCCTTAAGCTATTTTTATTTGATTATTTCAAAACAATAACATGTGAATAGAATATAATCCTTGTACCAGTAGTGTAAAGATGTTGCTCTAGCTTGGTTGGCTATCGTTTTTCTCCTAAATTTACAAGATAATCAACAATATCACATACACTCATTACTGAACCAGCGCTCCTTGCCAGGATTATTAATGGAAATGTCATATGGTGTTATTTTATTTCTTATTCGTGCTAATTTATCGGTGGTTGGAAGTTGAAGAGAGGATATAGTGTGAAAACTAGAATAAATACGTATGGACAGCCTAAAACAATACATTAGAAATTCAGGTTTAAGAGAGTTGAAGGGCTTGGTAATTAACGAATAGCCTTGCTATGTGTCGAATGTGAGCATTATTGACTATTGTTGCATTCCGGAATTATTCAAAGTTTTACCCCAGATACAAGTCACAAAGTGTCTTGCTGAGAAATATGCACCCATGCATCATCATTATCTTGGAGGAAGTGTGGGAGCAAGAGAGCAAGAGAGCAAGAGAGCAAGAGAGTAAAAAGTTTGGAGTGGTATCAGTTGGAAAAATTAAATCTCCTGGGAAACTTGATTGAGTTTTTTTGTTTTATTTTCTTGGATAAAATTATTCAGCCATTGATATCTAAAACTCAATAGGTCAGGAGCTAGAACATAACTCACCACAATGAAGTTTGCACATGTAGCGTGTCTTGGTATAAAAGGAATATTTTATTCGTTTTTTTGTAAAGCTAGAACATCAACTGCCAATAAAATCCGAATTAGCAATTTTTCCTCAAAAAGATTGAGAAAGGAAGAATTTTTAGCAGTTAGTTGGAAAATACACAATGAGTATCACAGGACAAACAAGCAAAGGTATATTGCAGATTTAATGAGCGTAATGAATTAGCCAGCTTCCAATATTTTATATATAAAAAAGTAAAAACCACACTTGGGATAGAAAGTTTTATTTTTATCAGGCAGGGGTATTTGGTTATCAATTGTGGCCTATTCCGGTCGAAACCGTGATCGGAGGGTGGTGTGGTCCAGCTAAGATCAAATAAAATGATTTTATTGGTTTCTATAGCGAAAATTACTTAGATAAATGCAATTAGGCCGAATATGTGCTTGGTATACATTTCTGGATGCTCCGAATTGTTTACCACTACCAAAATCGCTATTAGAATATAATTACAATATTCTCGTACCCAAGTCCAAAAAAGTACAGAGAGCTGTGCCATTGAGGAACAATTCTAGCAAGACTTACCAGCTTCGTTTCAACTGATATTTGTGTCTTTATTTGAAAACTGTAATTTTGTAGATATTTTACCAAACTAAAGGCGAGATGTTCATCATTCTAATTTTCTAAAAGAACATTTCTGCCTTCTACTTAATTCTATCATTGGAGTGGTTGATTTAATGTCCACATATAAAGTGTGATAGCTTTGATTGGTACTATGCACTAAAAAAGGATGAAGCTTACCATAAAGGTCAACTTGTATGCAAGAACCGGCCTAAAATGGAAGATGCATGTTACAATAGAATCTAAAATGGAAGATACTAATAGTGTAGAAGAGTAAAGAGGCGTACTCATAGTAGTACGTTTCATTTTCAATCTTTCTGGAGACAGCAACGTTTAAATACTGCTTTCTTTCTTTTTATTCTCTTTACCGTTTATTGATTTTCGCTTAAGGATATAAAAAATAAAAGAGTCAGGGAAAGACTGAAGAATAAAAATGGTAAGAGTTATAATATAATATGAATATGAATATGAATATGAGCTCACTTGGCTGAGTTGATTAGCACTGTTGAGCAATCTACCAATGAAAATGTAACTTTTATTTTTATTTTGAGTACTAAACAAATAACTAGGAGCATATAATATTGACAAAGTATGAAAGAGCATATTCGATGGTGCTTAACAAACCACGCTCACTCAACAGCATAAACTCTGCAATGGCAAAAATAATTAAAAATAAGGTTAATGTATGTACTCTGAGAAATCTGTTTTTCTAATAGGAAAACACTCGCAATATGCGAATATGAAAACGAGCACATCTTATTGCATTGGCTTTAGATAGTGTTGCTATTCTTATTCATAGGAATGGGAGCAGTTAGAAGAGTGTAATGTGATGATAATTAAATCATCCACACCAGGCATTTTTTGCGCGGGAGGCGACCTAATAGGTAAAATGAAGCCCACTATCTTACAATTAAAAAAAAAAGTTCTGCTTGGTATATTTTTGTACGACCTGGGTTTAAATAGCCCACGTTCAAAGAAATGTGTAGGGTATTTGGTAAACTTATTAAAATAAGCAAAAAATAATAGCGCACATTGCATCTTCTAGTATCCATGCGAAGCGTGAATTCTTCAAGGATTTATATCTGATGTGCTATACCGTAGGGGTTAGTAAAAAGCCTGTAGTTGCCCTGATTGACGGGATAGCAAGTTAGTGTATTTATTGTGTTTGAGATTTTTTCCATTAAGGCTACTTTTTAAAAAAAGAGTATAGGTATAAATGTATGGCTATCAAAAATAAATTTTATAGTGGGTGGTGGCTTAGGAATCAGCATACACGCACCCTTCCGCGTAGTGACAGAAAACTCTATTGTTGCAATGCCAGAAACACTTATTGGGCTTTTCCCGGATGTAGGTGCATCGTTTTTTCTATCAAGGCTGGATGGTGAATTGGGAACTTACATGGGCTTGATGGGACATAGGCTGAGGGCTCGTGATATATTTTATGCGGGGATTGGAACACACTACGTAAAGTCAAAAAAATTGCCCGAACTAGAGGAGAGATTGGCAAGAATTCAACATAAGGATTATAATGCTATCAACAAAGTGCTAGAGGAGTTTGTTGAGCCAGATGTAAATGCCTCACAAGGAAAAATATATACCTATTCGATGTTAAAGTATACTGATGTTATTAACAGATGTTTTTGTTTCTCAACTATTGAAGACATCATGGGCGCGCTGAAAAGAGAAACCGATATGCAAGAATGGGCTGTAGTAACGATTGAAGAAATGAAGAAAAGATCACCCACATCCTTAAAAGTTACTCTTGAGTTGCTTAGAAGAGGCAGAAACATGAGTTTAAAAGCATGTTTAGAGATGGAATCGCAAGTTGCGTGTAGGATAATTGAAGGCAGTGATTTTCGTGAAGGGGTGACCGAACTGCTGGTCACAAAAAAGAGGCAGCCAAAATGGAACCCATCTAGGTTAGATGTGGTTGATTTGGATAAAATTCAAAAGAAATTTTTTGGTCCACCAGATACTGACTATAGTTTAGCATTTCCTAGCGATATTGATTATATTCTCTCGCCTCACAGGGGGTTTGCACTCCCTACTGACTTGGAAATTGATTACGTATGTACGAGAGTTCTAAATTACAACTATCCTGGAAACATAGCAAAAGCTAGGCTAGTAAGTATACTTGTTGAGAAATACGGAGGAAAAGATGGAGTTATTCAGAAAGTAATGCACTATTTACTGCGTGTAGATCATGTGGGCTATTTTAGTAAACATTGAGCATGTCTGAATATAGTTTCAATGCATTATTCGTATTCTTGTTTTTATATTTATATTTGTCTTTTTTCGTTACTTTAAACGTACCATAATATTAGTTATTCAGTATTGATGCATATAAATCATAAAACAAACCGCGATTTTAGGATCGTATTTTAACATCCTCCACCACTTCATTGTTAACATACTGCTAGCAATTTTTATAATTCCTATTTTCCCCAGCGCGTAAAGGTGGCAAAACCATAAACGCTAATCAAAAAGAACTAAAAGTGTGAACAAGAGCATGTATGGCTGATATTTTATTTTTCAATTCCTAAAAAACGTGAAAATTTTTGATCAGCTAGTAAAAATAAAAAAAGGGGGAACGAGGAATGAGGAATGAGGAATTACGCAAATAATACAAGTTGCAAAGCTCAATTGAATATAAAAGTTGGTGGTTCAAAAGTTGTATATAATGGTAAGTCCATTTGCTCACATAATAATAGCCATATACAGAAAAAGTACAAGAGAAAAACGTGTTAACAAAAAAAAATAGTCGACAAAAATAAATGTACCAAAGAATCTACGATTTACTGATCAAACCTTCGATATATCGTTGCATCCCTCAAAGAATCTTGTAGCAACGGGACTGTTGTCGGGCTATCTGTTTATGTAAGTACAACACAGTTTACTTTTGAGATTACCACACTGGGTTTTCGATATTAAAATTTTGCGTTTTTTTTGCAAAACTCGATTCGGCTCAAAGACAAAGATTATTCATACTTTTATTGATAAACGTAGAAATAAATACAAAGAAAATGAATCAAACGTGCGGGTTTACAAAAAAAAGGTTCATAGTAAAACGTGTAGAACACTGAGTTTTTCGGTTGATGGAAAAGGTAACTAGAGTCCAGAACTTTTTTTTTTGAAACAATATCTAGACTTGACGTCCAAAAGTAGCAAAATAATAAGTTGGACCAAACGTTCTATAATAGGGATATATACAGGCTCAAAGGATAAAAGTTGGAATTATATTGATTTGGAAAAAGCTGATGTGCTACACAGCCAGCTAGAGGCGCACAAGTAAGAATGAGACTTGTTATTCTTATTCATACATATGGTATCATCTGTACTATTGAAAAATTTAGCATATATATTCGGCGTATTAAAAAAGGATCAATGACTAATGGGCAATAAATAATAAACAAAAGGGCACCTATAAACCGACTGATGACGATAGACGAACACACCTTGGCGACCGGTGATGATAATGGCACAATAAAGGTATGTCTGAAAACATTAAAATCATGATTACTCGGATTATAATATGCAACGCTCAAGTAAACACGCTTGAATCAAAATAAATTGGAATAGGTATGGGATGTTAGGAGCAAAAAACAGGCCCTCGTTTATAAGGAGCACGTCGATTATATTTCAGACATGATATTTAACCAAAAAAAGAGAAATCTTATTGTTACGAGCGGTGATGGGTGTTTGTCAGTATATGATATACGTAAGACCACACCGATAATGGTATCAGACAATCAAGATGAAGAGCTTTCGAGTGTAGCCCTAGTTAGGAACGGGTCTAAGGTGGCAGTGGGAACCCAGGAAGGCGTTTTGGGGTTGTTTAAATATGGACAATTCGGGGACGTTTCTGATAGATTTCCAGGAAACCCAAGCAGTATTGAGTCTCTTTGTAAAATTAATGAAAATACGTTGATCGCTGGAGGGGGAGATGGTCATATAAGAGTCATTAGTCTCTATCCCCATAGCTATTCAGGAAAGGTGGGGAAGCATGGAGCGTTGCCTGTTGAGAGAGTTTTATTGACATGGGACAAAAAATACTTGGTGAGTTTGGCACAAGATTCTAAAATCAAATTTTGGAACACATCCAGCATCTACCAAAAGTATGACCAGAAGATTTCTTTCAATTATGACTCAGATTCGTCATCGGGTACATCATCCAACTCGGATTCAGCCACAAGATCAGATTCGGGCTCTGACTCTGACTCTGACTCTGGCTCGGATTCAGACACAAATTCTGCATTTGTTCAACCTACGGCTAACCCTAAGAAGAACACAAATGTAAAGAACACAAATGTAAACGCTGCTTCTGATTCTGACTCTGATTCTGGTTTTGGTTCTGATGCTAACTCTCATTCTCACTCTGAGTCTGGCTCTGAGTTTGTATCCACAACAATACCACAACCTGGCGTTTCGTCTTCTTTGCTCAACATTCCAGCCAAAAGAAAACAAACAGCCAAACCAAAGAATACATCAAAGGCAAAACTCAAGTCGTTTTTTAAAGACATTAATAAATAGCCACTATTTTCGAGTTTTTGTATAGAATTTCACTGTTTGCTGGTTTTGCACCACCTTAATAAGTCATTAAAATGTGCTAATACACAAAAAACCTGCAAATCTGGTAAAAAAAATCCCTTACCTGGATGTTCCAAACTTTTTGATCAATCAAAATTATCAATTACGTTTTGCTGAAATGAAAAAATATAAAATGCTGAAATTTCCACCGAACATTTCTTTAATCCCATATAATATAAAAAAGTCGATACTGAAAAACTAATAAACAGAATTTTCGTTGCGAAATACAAAGAAAAGAAAAATGGAGAATCCAACAAAATCAAGGCTGGCGAAGATATCGAGAAAGACAAACGAAACCGATGTTTCTGTGTTTTTAAGAATAGGACCTTTCCACGAAACCAATGATATCTTGTTTGACACACAGATCGATACTGGAATCGGTTTTCTTGATCATGTATGTCATTCTCCAAATTCACCATTTAACACCCCACCCCTATTACTTGGCTCAAGGCTGGTCTGCTATTTTTAAAGAATTATTTAATTCAAGTAATAGGAAAAAAACAATGTATAACAAATAGATGTACTATGCGCTTGCAAAACATGCAAACTGGGAATTGCGATTGAATTGTGTGGGTGACATTCATATTGACGACCACCACACTGCCGAGGATACCGCCATAGCTCTAGGACAAGCGTTTAAGCAGGCTCTTGGGGAACCTCGAGGAATTAAACGATTCGGTTACGCATATTGCCCACTGGACGAGGTAAGTATATTGCACTAATCTTTCTACTAATTCGCAACCTGTGCTTTTGGGTATTTCTGCGTAAATGAGTGTTAAATATTATGAAAACCGAATGCTAAATGAAACATTAAATATGATAAATGAAATATGAAATAAATCAAGGCTTTATCAAGAGCAGTGGTGGATATATCTGGTCGTGGATATTGCCATGCAAACTTGTCGCTGAAGCGCGATATGATAGGACAGCTGTCATGTGAAATGATTCCGCACGTAATATCTTCGTTTGCCACAAGCGCAGGGATTACAGTTCATGTAGACAACATCAGAGGGGACAATGACCACCATAAGGCTGAATCAGCATTTAAGGCGCTAGCGGTTGCACTTAAGCAGGCTGTTGAGCTAACTGGGGATACTAGCGTTCCCAGTACAAAAGGTGTTTTATAAGCCCCAAAAGCTTTGCATGCTCTTAGTTTTGTAGAGGTTTTTTTATTGTTTTTTACAAAGCAACTAGCCGCCATTTTGAAAGAAGTAGATTGGTACTTTTTAACGATTTATTCTTTTAGCTGTTTATTTGGTATTAATGTACAGGTTAACTTGAATTAACTATAAAAATATGTTGATATTGGTATATCATTTAGTGTTAGCTAAACGTTGCGTACTTCAAACATACAACTATTTGTTTAAAGGTTAGTGATAATTTCTGGCTATTCATAAAACAGTTTGGGTATGCTGGGTTGAGTAGAGTTTAGAATTTTTTAATTATTGCTCAATAACCATTAGACGACGCTGATAACAAATCTGTATTGATGTAAATGTGTACTGAGTTTAACAAAAAAAAATAATTAATTGTTAAACTGGTATAATATATATAAGCTTAATCTGATAAACAAAATGTTATATAATGAGTAAACATACCTATATGTTTATCATTTATATAAATATTTATATGATTTTATGATATTTTCTTGTAAATATTTATTATTTATAGTATTATACTTAATTGTTTGACTTACTTGTTTAATATTTGTTTGTAGTTTACACATATTTATTTATTATTAGTAAACACAGAAGTAGTCTGTGCATATTTTATTAGTATATTTTAAGTAGTATTTGTTTATGCAAATCATGAATGTTTGCATATGTTTATTTATTTGTAGGAATCATGTATAGTTTTTTTATCTTTATGGTTTTTCTATGACATGATAAGAAAGTAAAAAAAGTAGTTTATTAGTATAAATTAATTTCTATTAGTATTTGAATTTTGTATAAATAGGTTGTTTAAAAGACCTAGAAAGAAAAAATATCAATTTAATAAAGTTGGTTCTACACAGGAACTTATAGTATTATAGTGAAAACTTATAATAAAATAGTACATAGTATAATTACTATAATAGTTTCCAACTAATTGAAAAAACAAAA
>LSSK01000842.1:0-10236 GCA_001969505.1 Zancudomyces culisetae | reverse complement strand
ATTAACAATTGCTGTTTGTTTATTTATTCTTTTGCACAATCCCATCTATTTCTTGCATTTGTCTCACTTGTATTTTTCTCTTCTTTTTCTTTAAATCTCTTTTTTTTTTAATCTTTCTCTTACTTTTACTCTCCAGATATAAAATAACGTATATATTAAATAAATATACTTGCTTCTAAATACATTATAAAAAGCTAATAATAATAAACAACAATAACAAAGCTTTTTTCTATTTCTTTTTCTACTATTTACAAATTTTTTATTTGGTGTTTTTTTATTAATATTAGTATTATTTTATTTTATTTTATTTTATTTTATTTTATTAATTTTTTATTTTTTTGAAATTAGACTAGTAGTGGTTTATTATTAATAATGAAAATGTAATAAATGTTTTAGAACAAAAAATTGCCGCATTTATTTCATTTACCATGCTATGTATTTCGATAATTTCTAAAAAGAAAATATAAAATAATAATTGAATTTCATTTACTACAATTGATTACAAAATTAAAGTGTTCCTTGTACGTAATATTGTCTATTTTTCCCACTATCATCAACACTATAACCAAATTTCCATACTATTTTCATTATTTTTATTTTTTTGTAAAAAAAATTTGTGCGTTTCACGTCCCAAAAAATAAAACGAAATACAATTACAAAACCACCATCCCAGGATTTTTTTGGTTTTTTTCGTTTTTTTCGTTTTGTTTTATTTTTATTTTTATTTTACTCGTATTTAAATTCAAAAAATAATGGCTCTGTAATAGCCAACATCTTTTTACAATTGTGAACTATTGAAAAACTTGACATTTTTCACCAGTTATCACCCATTCCTTTTGCCTCCCCCCACCTCTTTTCTCCCACTCCCTTCATCACTGTCTTTTTCTTTTCCTTTTTCTCTCCTCATTTTTTTAAACCTGATTTTTTCATTTCATTTTATTATTTTATTTTATTTTATTTTATTATATTTACAAATTTAATTTCAACAGATAATGTTAAATAATTGTGGATTAAATCAGTAAATATACAGAAATATTATTATTTTCTTTATTTGAATACAACATTACGACGTGTTTTATTATAATGGATTGCTTTTTGCACCTTATAAAACCCATCATGATATTCCTTTAATAAATCTTAATATTCAATCTTTTTCCCTTTCCTCAATATTTACATTAATTTTTCATATTATTTAATTTTATTTTACATTCCAAATTAACCTAAATTGACAAGCATTTCTTTTGAATATTTTGAATAGCCTTTTTTTTTGTAGCTCATTACAAATTATTCTAAAAGATCGCCTCCTCTCTCGCTTTCTTTCCTCCCTCTTCTTTCCCCCCCACCCTCCTCACTAAGTTTAATTACCCTCAGTCCCTTTACATACTTTTTAGAAATAAATGATCATTTTTTCATATCATTTTTTCTCACAAATCTTGTCCCATTTGCTCTCTCTCTCTCTCTCTCTCTCTCCCCATTATCTCTAATTCTTTTTTATTTTACGCCTTTAAAGAATGTACAACCAAATCTTTCCATTTTTTACCAACCCTAAAACTACCCTCTTTCCTACATCTTTTTTTCTCTCCTTTCCCCCCAGTCTAAGAGCCTTTATTCATTCTTTCTTTTGTTTATTCACAATACTTTGGTCTGTATAAAAATAGCTTTTGGTTTCTTTTCTCTAATTTTTTTTAATATCCCATTATTCATTATTCATTATTCATTATTCGCTATCCATTTACCGTTTGCCATTTTCTCATCGTCCTCCTCCTCCTATATACCACAAAACTAATATTTATTTCATTTTTTCTAGTCATTAAAACACTTCATTTGCCACACTTTCTTTTTCTTTATTTTCTAACTTTTATTTTTTCCATGTGTGAACAAATTCCCGAACTACTACCGCAACGGACCCTGAAACCATTTCATGTCAATCCATTTCCATAAACACATTTTAATATATTTTTAATATGCTACATTGCCAATACCCTCTCATTTCATTTCATTTATATTTCATTATTCCTCTAACCCTGATTTTTTTTTTACCAATCTCTGGATTGTTACATTCATTCTTGTATCTAAACATGTTACTATCACTTTACTAATTCCATTTTTTCTTTTTCTTTTTCTTTTAATCGTTTTGGTTTTCTTGTGGTTTTTTTTAAACATATTGCAGTTATTTTTAATTGCTCCCAATCTTGTTTACTAAAAGATTCTGAACCAATTTATATTTCCTCAACTTTTTGGCCCAATTACATTGATTATGGGCTAAAATTCTAATACAAAGAGTTTACTTGTTCATTCACTCGTTTTTTTTTTCACGCATTGTTGTCCAATTTCATAATTGAAATCATTGATACTACAATTTACTCTAAAATAAAATAATATAATAATAAAATAAAACATTCACACCCACACCCACACCCACACACAAATATAAATATAAATATAAATATAACTATATACACATTACCAGATTCATCTAACCTATAAACCAGTTAATTATTTTATTTCATCCCTTGTATTCTCCGTGAATCATTTTTGTTTTTTCTTCTCGAATACCTTGAACATTACTAATATTAATAACCATAATTTCAATAACATTAGCATTGATAAAAATAATCATTAATTAGCATACTAGACTTATTGGGCAATTAATTCAAGATCCCAACATCCTCAAAACACATCGCCCTTTTTTTATTTTATTTTTCTCGTAAACTAAATGTATCTGTCTGTCTAGTTAAAGTAACAGTTCTGTCACCAAGGTTCATTAAAAATATTATCCGTTTTTAGTTATATTTTGATTTTTTGGTTTTTTGCGATTTAAAGCCACAAAGCAATTCTTTTTATTTTTTTCACGCTCTTATTGTACATCTCTGTGGATTATCATTAATTAACTCATCTCTCCAGCTCACACCCCTGACCCCCTACAACTCACCTTCTCCATCTCTTCCCCCCTCCCCTCAATCTCCTTTTATTATAGTTTTCTTTGTTTGTACACTTTTATCTTGACTTTTTGCATTTATTTTATTCTGTTGGATTATAAAAAACTTTAAAAATTAATTTATCCTCCCCTCCCTCTCTCCCTCTCTCTTTCTCTTTCTCTTTCTCTTCCTACGTGAAGTTCATATGATAACTATCCTTCTTCTTCACCTACCTCTTCTTGATTCTCACACTAACAGGGATCACCAAGTCTCATAAAAACGGTTTATACAAGAACCTAAAAGTACACCAAGTTGTAGTGTACAAACTCGCCGCAATAGACGCCGAAACTACCATCCATTTACATTTTACATAGATTGCATAAAACGTCGACCCAATAAAGTACAATTTTTGCATCAATTAGGATCATTTCATAACAGAAATATATCAAAAAATACTTTAAATCGAGTTTATCTGGATTGAATTCCATTCAATTGAATTTAATCGGCAAGAAGAAATGTCAATTCATTTCCTTTCCCTTGATCTTTTATTCACTTGCTATCCACTTTTATCATTTTGCTTCACCATCCAGTTTTTATTTGGAAAGAAAATCAAATTATTTTTTTTTTTAACATCAAGTGGGAAAGTATTTGCTTGTGTGTATAAATCATGGACATGAATCCGGTTACATTATAATTTCATTGATGAATATGCAAAATAAAAATAAAAAAATAAACAGTAATAATAATAAATCCAATGAAAAACGTTTCTTGGCTTGTAAAATACATTTCTTGGAGATAAAACTACAAAGGGAGAGGGGCGGAAGAGAAGTGTAGCATTTATAGTGGAAAAATACTATTATTAATATAATATAGACAGAAATTTAAACACAGTATAGAGCCATTAGATATAAAACAAAATGCTTCGAATCAAAATACTCAAAAGAGTGGCCCGGAACCCCACTGCCTTTATCCATCAAAGATCAGTAAGTATGATCACTGTTTCAACCAAAAAGGACTATGTTAACGATTCTGACAAAATCAAAAAGAATTATGTGGCAGTAGTTGGCTCTGGTCCTGCAGGATACTACACCGCTCTGAAGCTGCTAGAAAACAAAGACATCTTTGGTGTGGATATCTTTGAGAAAATGCCTGTCCCATTCGGACTTGTTAGATACGGTGTAGCCCCAGATCATCCAGAAGTTAAGGTAAATAATTATATTGCCAGCTTAAACACTTGTTTGAGTTATTTTTAAATAAATAAGTAAATAAATAAAACAGATTTCGTCTTATTATATCAAAGCCTATATAATACAAGAGAAAAAGAAAATGAAGGTAATACTACAATAAACAAAGAAATATTAGGTATGTACAAATAGGTTTAACCATGTAAATCAGGATGAGCGAGTAAGGTTCTTTGGAAATATAGGTGTTGGGAAGGATAAAGATATATGCGTTGAAGATTTGAAGAATCTTTACCATGCAGTTGTTCTATCTTATGGCGCAGAAACCAGTAGAAACCTAAATATCCCAGGCGAAGAAGGAATAATTATTCAGGATAGCACATCCAAGCAAGAAAAAAGGATAGGAGGTGTATATAGAGCCCGAGATTTCGTCAACTACTACAACGGATACCCAGAGGCACAAACCAAATTTCCAGTGGATTTTCTAAGTGGTTCAAAAAACAAAAAAGTGGCTATCTTTGGTATGGGTAATGTTTCTTTGGATGTGGCAAGAATTTTGTTGAAGGATCCAGAATCCTTAGCGACCACGGATATCAGTAAAAATGCACTTGAAATGCTGCACCAAAGCAAAGTCAGTCATGTAGATATTATTGCTAGGAGAGGACCACTAAACATAGCATTCACTACAAAAGAAGTAAGAGAGCTTTTAAAACTGCCCAACGTAAAGTTGGATATGGATAAGCGAGATATTATGGACAGTTTAAATAACGAGATATCACAACAAGAACTGAAAAGTAATAGACCTCTAGGACGGATGCTGGGAGTTATTACCAAGTATCTTGACAGCCAAGTTGCCAAAAGCCCCGCTGAAAGGGTGTCTGATACCTTGGCGGATGTTGATAAAAGAACAAAAACATGGGCCCTCAAGTTTATGCTAAGCCCAAAACGTATCACCTTTCCAAATTCAGATCCGAACCAAAATCCTTTAGACTTTTCTCAGTCAATTGAACTGGAGAAAAACGCGTTTGTGGGTGCGCCAACCTTGAGATCTAGACCTGTTGGCACAAATCAGTTTATTAACTTGGACTACAACATTGCTTTCCAGAGTATCGGGTATAAATCCATTGGTATTTCTGGTGTTCCATTCAATAGCAAGAAAAATATAATTCCTAATGTGTCCGGAAGGGTTATCGAATACACTGAAGAAAAAGGTGAGGGTCAGATATTGCCCGGTCTCTACGTCTCTGGCTGGATCAAAACCGGTCCTACTGGTATTCTTGCAAATACCATGTATGATTCATTTGATACTGCATCTGCAATCATAAAGGATCTGGATCTTGGCTTACTGGAGAAAGAACATGTATTCGATAGAAAAGTCTTGATAGATCAACGCCTCAAGGCTCTTGGTGTCTTTGACAAATGTGTCGATTATAACATGTACCTAAAGATAAACGAGTCTGAGCTTGAAACGGGTAGAGAATTGGGAAAAGCGAGTGAAAAGATATCTTCAATTGATGAAATGCTTAGAGTAGCCAGAAGTTGATGTGCTTTTATATACTGGGTTCATACTGTTTGGTTCATATCCTTATCCACAAAGCAAGCAGTTATTTTACACTTTACATCCTACTTTTTTCCCTTCTCTCTTCCCTCCCCCACCCCTTCCCCCAAGTGCACTAACAAGATCGAAAAATTAGATATTCATTTGCTTTAATTATTAGATTTTAACATTTGATCCGTTAACTTTTTTATATAAATCATTTGCTTGCTAGAAAAAGAAAATGAGGTAAAGGAATACTGTTAACTCAAAAGAAAACAATAAAATAGAATATACAATATCAAGCGATGCAAGTCAGCTCGTATCTCGGTACACCTTATTCGCTTTTGTAATTATCCCAAAGGTCGAATCTATTAATTAATAATTATAGTGTCATGTTAAAGCAAAACTATAAACCGCTGAAATTATTCATCGTTGTCCTTGTTCACAATGCTGCCCATCCCCTAACTTGTAGAGCTAATAGTTATCTATACAAAAATATATACCTTAAAGTTCAGTGAAATCAAAGAAAAAACAAAACACTTGAGATCTTGGACCAGGTAATAAAGACACTTTAAACCCTCAGGATCTTTGCTTTCCTGTACTTCAACTAGCGAGCTTATTTTAGATGTCTATCGAAATATTTTATTCAATTAATTTCACCAACCCGTCGTTTAATCTAGTAAAAATATGGTTAGCACACGAGATAGTAGAGGAAAGGTACCTCGAAAAGAATTTGTTCATTTCCTAATCTGACTTCTAATTCTTGACGACCGGCATTGTCACTCTTTGGCCAGCTGTTGTCGTCTTCCCTATTCAACATTTGTATCAAAGATTTTGCATGTACAAGTAATTGTATACTGTGTTGTGTTATTCTTTTACTTTTTTTATATTATTTTTACAAATGAACGATATACGGAAACACTTACTTTACAATTTCGCTGTCTTGGATTATTCTGATGAATTCATCTATTACTGCTTGGCTCACTTTCACTATATGTTTAGGTAGAAATGTAAGTACAAGATATTTCGCGCAACATCAAATGCAGATAGAATGAACAACGCATATTACTTTTCTTTCTAATCATGTTGTCCCTCCTATAATTCGAATTGTTGGCATATCGAATGGTACCATCCCCCTTAATTTCGAATTCGAGAAATTCGTGGCCGAATTTTCCTTTGTGCCCCGTACTATAAAAATGACGATTAGAACGTTTTAACAATTGAAAAGTTAGTAAAGTTTGATCGTAGCTCGCAAAAGTAAGTACGAAATATGTATTTTTCCAGTGCGCTATAATAATTAGTTGCCTCACAATCTTGCGAAATGCTAAGCTGCGTGAGTGAGTACACGTAAACATATATCCAAGCTGTAAAAATACTTACTAGTACCTAAGGTAAAAGTTTTCTCTGTCCATTTGCGTATGTTATTGGTATTTTACAACGCTGTTGCTAACTCTCCTTTTGTATTACAAGTCGGCCTTTACAACTTTTACACCTAAAATCAAAAAATCTCTAATAAAATAATAAATATAAAATTTCTTTATTATTCGAGCATAATCGAAGCTACAGTCAAGGCCAAAGGACCAAAAAAAAAAATCCCTTCCATACTGCCAAATTGCAAACGGTGATTTAAACAAAAATTAAATTGAGCTGAAATTTATTGGCCTATTGAACAAATAACCACTAAATAATAAAATAATAAAGTAATAAAAAAATTGGACTGAAATCATTTAGTGCTGAAACTTCCTTTCGTCCATCTGACTTTGTTTTTTTTCTCGGATTTTAGTAATATGAACTTTCAGAAACGTCAATATCTGATAAAAAGTACTAACATATTTACAGTACCAGATCGTCAAGTACAAAATGTTTGCAAGGAAATTTAGAGCAAATAGACTAACTAAATCTCAACGTAGAGGATATGGACTCTTGGATTTTGTGTTACGAACCCCGGAATCCAAAGATCCCATCACCAAAAATATGTATGGCCAGGCTATGCACAAAACCAACCCTGGGCTTATTTCACAACAGGAACTAGCTCCTGGTTTTACCAAAAACGAGTTTCACACGCGTAGAGTAAACTTAATGAAACCGTTGAACGAAAAAGACGTTGTTGTAGTTTTCGGTGCAGACAAACAATACCATTCACCACATATATTTTATCCATTTAGACAGGATGCGAATTTTTACTATTTAACTGGGTGGGCTGAGCCAAATTCCGCACTTGTATTACAAAAGGATTCCAATGTTACTGGCGGCTACAAATCAATGCTTTTTTGCTTGGAAAAGGATCATAATCGCGAAATATGGGAAGGTAGTAGAAATGGGATAGAAAGTGCAGTTGCGGACTTTGGCTTTGACGAGGCCTTTCCTGTTTCCAATTTAACTGTACATTTAAGGGATCTGGTTAGAGAAAGGAATGGCTTGAAGCTGTACGCAGGTAAGAACAACATTCCTGGTAAAATCAAGAGCCAGCTTAATTTCAATGATTTCATTGATGTGAATTCCAAAATCCAGAAACTACGGCTTATAAAATCAGATTCAGAAATCAAAATGCTTCAAAAAGCCAACGATATATCGTTGACAGGGTATTTAGAGCTACTTAAGGCTATACGGGAGGGGGTTAATGAAGACAGCTTGGCAAACCTGTTTGAGTTTACTTGTAAGAAGAGTTTGGGTGAAAAATCCTCACTAACAAGATCTGGCTATGTTCCGGTGTTTGCAGGTGGAGACAATTCACTACTCCTACATTACACATTGAATAATTGCAATTTGAATGCGGGGGATTTACTGTTGATAGATGCGGGTATGGAGTATGCCTATTATAACTCAGATATTTCGAGAACATATCCAGTTAACAAAACCTACACTCCTGCGCAAAAGGATTTGTACAATGCTGTGTTGCATGTGCAAGAATCTACTATTGATTACATTGCTAAGTGCAGGACCAAAAAGGAATCATTAACGCTGAATAATATTCATTCATACTCGTCAAAACTTCTTTCTACAAATTTGCGTGATCTAGGCTTTGTAGATGTGAATATTGATAGAATATACCCACACCACGTTTCACACTATTTGGGTATTCAACTTCACGATACGGTTGATGTTTCTTTGAATACACCTATTCAAAACAACATGGTTTTCACAATTGAACCTGGGCTTTATATCCCATATGATGACAATTATCCCAAGCATTTCCACGGAATGGGCATCAGGATTGAGGATAACATCGTGACTAAAGAGGATGGAATAGTCAACTTAAGTAAGAGCATTCCCAAAAAAATCGAGGACATTGAACGAATAATGAATGAATAAGATCTATGATACTAGAGGAAAGACATGACTTTGTTATTTTATTTATTGGTTATGGTACAGTGGAAATAGTTTTCATATTCCTGTATCAACCCTTGTTTAAATTGCCATTTTATTAACATGATCAGTCATTTGCAATTATTATTAATATTATCTACCTTTATAGTAAGGATGGAGGTTTTTTAGAGGGGACACTCAGAGTTTTTTACAAAGTCTTTACACCTTTATTATTATTAGTATACCAAAATCAGATAAAAGTTATTGAAAAACAAAAGCAGAATAAGATAAAAAAGATTATTAACTTTAAACCGATATCCAGAGTGACCAACGACTGGTACAAGCCCTCAATAAATTTATGATATTTCCAAACTTTTATAGTCTTAACATATACACCATCACTGTTTTATTCTACTAGAATGCACTTTTTAGTACTAATTAAAATCGTAGGACAATAACAGTAGGAAATATATCATAGGAGGGTACTAATAATACTGAACATTAGCACTCATGTTAATATATCAAAATGATATTTGCCTTTGTCAGCTTTAAATCGGAAAAGACTCAAAAAAAATTTTCAACTTTGGTAGAGTTTAAGGGTGCAAGCTGATTTGTGGCACTTACGCTAGTTTGAACCCAATATAATTTGATTGATAAAATCAAAAATTAAACACCACAGAATAAAATTCAAAATAAATTAAAAAAATCTAAAAAGCGTAAAAGCAAAAGCAAAAGAAAAAGAAAAAAAATCAGACTTGATAAAACAAGTGTATTGTACTTTTTTTTTTCCTGTTCATTTGTTCCTATATAAAGTAACGATTAATACAGCAGTTCACAGCAATGTTGCATTTACTAGGTGTAAATTTACCCGATCAAAAGGTGGTCTCTGTAGCACTTAGCTACTTTTACGGTATTGGAAGATCACAGGCGGAAAGAATATGTTCACAAATGTCGATTCACAAGCAATGTAGATTACACGAGCTCAATGAAACGCAGATTAATCAGCTTTCCGGAATCTTGTCAAAAATGACTTTGGAAAACGATCTCCAACGTCAGATCAGCAATAACGTCAAGCGACTGCGAAGAATAGGAACATACGTAGGAATGCGACATGCTGTTGGTTTGCCGGTACATGGCCAAAACACCAGAAACAATTGCAAAACCGCCAAAAAACTGAATGGAAGATTCTTGAAAAAATACTCTACTGTTGTTGAAAGGCATAGTTCCCTGACTCAGTATTTGAATAAATAATCCTTTCCTTTTTGTTTTTGATCAAGTAGAAGAGGAGGAGGAG
>LSSK01000841.1:0-11048 GCA_001969505.1 Zancudomyces culisetae | reverse complement strand
TTGGCTTTGTAATCTGGATCTATAAACCCCGAATTTGCTAATCTCGTGGCGGTCCAAAATTGACCTATTCGAATTCGACCTACGAAAAGAATGTGTTTCATGTACTGTGGAAAAGCCGCTTGTAAGTCGACCCAGTTCCTTTGTCGGCCTGCTCCAACTTCCTTTATCCACTTTGTAATATTCGACTTGTCTTTCAGCCTGTTGTTTATCTCGAGTGTCTCCTTAGTTTTTCTTACCTCTCCGGTTGGTACATTATCAATCTTGATCCTGTTGAATCTGTTAGACCACCTTGTGTACCCTGTGACCCAAGTGTCCTTCGAGTGTTTGAAGGGGTTCTGTATTAAATCTGCTATCCATGTTTTCATGCCATTCCATTTGTGGAATGCTCTTACTCATTCCCTCGAGATTCCTGTCTAACAGCCATCTTGAGATTTTAGACTTGTCATTACGAGAGTATCGTTCTAATAGTATGCATCTCGCTGTTTTATCTTTGTCCTTATCTGGCCCGACAGACCTCTTCAACAAGGCAAATACTCCAGCCAAAAAAAGTACACTCCTAATACTCAACTTAACACAGCTGCTCATATATCAAAAACAAAGTTTATTGTGTTACAATAAATAAAAACAAGCTTTAAAAACTTTAAGGAAGTTGTAGTTTATTATATATACTTTTCATGAAAAACTCCCCCAAAAGCCAATTGTAAAACAACCAACATAATAAGGAAAGTGACGTGCGATCGTAGTTTAGGCTACAGTTCCAGAGTTGCTAGCAATACGTGGCCACAAATCGGCACATTCCTTACCAACTGGACCAGTAATGGCGTTTCCTTTCATTTCACCCTTGGCGTTGACAATAACTCCTGCGTTATCCTCGAAGTATAGGAAGACACCGTCTCTTCTCCTCCATGCTTTTCTTTGTCTTACAACCACAGCTGGCATAACCTTCTTGCGAAGATCTGGCTTTCCCTTCTTGACTGTTGCCATAACCATATCTCCAACACCAGCAGAAGGTAATCTGTTCAAATGTCCCTTGATTCCAGCTACGGCTATAATATATAGGTTCTTAGCACCGCTGTTGTCTGCACAATTGATGATGGCGCCAACTGGCAAACCCAATGACATGTGGAATTTGTTTCCTGAAGCTCCTCCGCGACCTAAACAAATATCGATTTATGTTTTTTAGTTGTCATTCTATCTTTGCAAAAATGCGTATGAACTTGAGTAGAGCATAATCAATCTTCATCTTCATCGTAAATCGAGCCAAACGAAAATTAAGAACAAGGTATAGCAGTAGCTAGTTCGCTTCAATTTATTTTTAAATAGTATGGATTCAAAATTCTGCCAGCAACCATGCTCTTTTAATTATAGTAACACTGGGCTAATATAATTACAAAGCAAGTAATTTCACGGATTCAAATAGTTGATCAAATTCTGGCCCCCTTATTGAAATTAATTCTCGCTCTATTTACTCGCTGTAAAAAGCATCGCTTATAGTATACAATAAACATCTCTTACCTCTCTTGGACATTTTTATCTATATTACTTGTAAACTGCTTTGTTATCTGCAAGAGACTTGTAAAAAAAAGCAAATATCTAAAAGCTAGGAATTAAATCTATTTTTTTTGTTATACTTTTTGTTTTATCGCATAAATTTTTTAATAAAATTTTCATTGACTCGTCAAGCCAATAAAAAATCAGGCTGCCTCCGTCTATTTTTGTTAGTGTAATAGTTTTAGGTTTATGAAGAAAAATAAAAAAAATTAACGCCAAATCAAAGGACCAGCCCGATTAAGCTATGTTAAAAAGGAGTATTTTTTTTTTCTTGGACTGTTGCCTCAAACTATTCAAGAGCCATCACTCAGAAATATAATGCTTATTTAGCTGGCCTTATTCTTGAAACTAATAACCGTACAATAGCCAACACATAGTTAACCCTAACAACATACAATTCAGTGTTTAAATTACACTATCCTCATATCGATAATATATATGGTCTGCATAATATGTGATCTTCGAGCTGGTCAAATAAAAGCTCTCTAAATAACCAAGCTTACAGCAGCAGCACTTATTCTTATCCAACTTCCAGGATTTTCGATGGATTGTAGAACTCTGATAATAATATCACGCATGAGTATAAATCAGTAGATTGGGACCTACACAAGTCCATGTCAAAAATGGTGCTGTGTACACCGTTTAGAGGGCTCAAAAATGCTCTTATTTTACATAGGGATGGCGCTTCTATATCGCAAGTTTATAGAAATCGTGTTACTTGTGGCATTAGATTGAGGTATAGCTTCTTCCGCTACGCATACTAAAAAGAATTGGGCAACTTTTAAATAGAGTTTTAGGCGTAAACTGATATGTCTCAAAGGCTCGTGTTACTAATCTACACAATAAGGGGCTAATCAACCATAAATTGCATGGAAAATATCTTTACCACTGAGAATAAAAAAAAGTCAAACATACACTTATAATAGGCATATACATACACATTGTCAGTTTGGTACTTCAGCTTGGGTCATTTTGTTTAACTAAAGCATTTATTTTGATTCACCAAAAAGTTAAAAACAAAAGAAAAATGAAAATGAATAGCTTCTACTAATGTGTTATAGTCGCAGAACATGGTAAAGCATCTAGTGGTGATCCTTTTGCTGGAAGCGGAGACCGCCTATACATTCAAAAATGATTATACAGTTATTTTATTAAAAGTCGGTAATTATATCCAAATAAAGATTGTGATACTTACAGTACAAACAAGCGTGTGGCTTAGTTGTATCATCCTATTTATACATAGAGAGATGAGTCAAAGAGAAATTATGCAAAGCCAGCAGTAACCATTTAAAAATTAAAAATTAGATTTACCAAGTTGATATACACTCTTGGGTGTCCCAATGGTCCGTTTCCTATGTTTAATTTTATTTGTTATAAAGTTAGATTTAACATAAGAGAATAAATATGGAATAAAAAGTTACTGATATAAATCAAATTATATACCTCCATCGCAGACTGCCTTCCGGCCATTTACAATTCTTACTGGTTCTCTTGAGACCAATTCAACAGCTGCCATAGAGCGTGGCTATTTATTTTAATTTACAAATAATAAAAAAAGTGTCGAGATTGATATAAGCCTCGTGAGAATGTGAAAATCAAGTATATGTTTACAAAGGTATGTTATAAACAGCCAAAAATTTAACACAAAACACTTTATAAAATCGTGTAGCGTAAACTTATGGCATAAAACGATTGAGTTACCTGGGCACTCAAATCCTTTTGCTCAAATCTTGGGCCGTAAAATGCAAGTTCTCTAGATCGCTGATTTGTGCTCCAAACACCAGGGTGGTTGGTCGATTGATTACTCCAACCTACTTCAGTGGCTTTCTTCTCAGTAATTTCGTTCAACTTTTCAGTGCTTGAACTAAACCATCTTTGAAGGATAGGTTTTCTAATGTTTCTTGTCAATGCAACTACTCTGTTCATTTTTCTCGGTTTTTATTTCGTGTCGATTAGTCTTTCTGATAAAAGCGTTTTATTTTTACTTTTTTTTTATCTTCAGTTTGGGAATTGCTGTGTTTTTCAAAAAAATTGTTTTCTTTTCAATTTTTTTTTCCAGCAAAGACTGCATAAATAAATCAGGTAAACAGAGTTTTTCTGGAAGGGCGCTATTTAAAAGAAACAGAGTATGAGTGAGGATAGTGCAAAGAAATATCGTAGTTTAAAACAACCCAAAGCATGGTTTCACATGCACGGAAACCACTAGGTTCTCGGCATCGCGTACACCATTCATTAATTATAATAAAATGAAATACTCTGCAAGACTTGCTAAAGAGGTTAGCTGTATTAATAAAAACTGTTGGCGAGATCATCTTTTGTGAAAGACATAAGACTACTTGTATTGTTTTATAAGAACTTTGAGTTCCCTAACATTACTAACAAACATATAACTAGACAAGTAACTTGCATCTTATACACTATAATACTACGTAATTAAAAGAGCCAAAGAGATAAAGTGATTAAGTATGTGAGGAGACAAAAAAGAAATAAATTAAACACATCATTCAAATGGCTTTTATGGGCATCGCAGAACTATCGAATTATAGCAATATGGTTTCAAGTTAACAAAATGAACAGCAGCACATATAGCTAAAAATTAAAGATAAAATAAAAAAGAAAAGGTAGTGACATCGGGGTGTGGATAGTACTTACCTAACACTACTGTGTCGCCTCTCACAAACATTTTTGAAATAAATCGATCTTTATTTACAGGTTTTGCTTTTTTCATCCCCTTGCCCACTCTTGGGTTTTCTGTCCACATCTACTCGTAGCAATTGTGTTTGATACATTAAACCCAGTAAAAGACACAATATATGTAATGTTTTGGTAAAATTGATTGAGTCGTGTATCAGAATAATTCATTTTAATGTCGACTTACCTCTTTAACATTTTCTAAAACCATGTTGCAGTGTCTGTCAAAAGCTTTTACCCTTGCCAGCAATTTGTGATTATTTCTACAACTTATTAACACTTGCGAATTCGATTTTACAGCCTGTTGAAGAAGCGATAGGGGTCCAGTCGAAAATTCCTCTTCCTCCGTTAACTTTATTTCCTCGTCGTGCATCTTTTATTTCTGCCAAGCAAAAGGATGATCGTATTTTTAGTATAAAAAAAAGAAACAAAGATTGTGGTGTTATTGTTTAGATGCCTGGTAAAACTCGGTTTGTTCCTTGTAATAAAGTGTCCACCTTTGTACTTTAATTAATATCCTTTTTTTCTAGATTTATTTAGCACCTTTTGAAAATGTATACGTTTTTTTTTTGGTAAAACTTTTTTTCTGTAAATTAATTCACAACATAACAGGTCTAAATGTATTTACGTTTTCAAGCCCTGCGATTTTCGTGTGTTGGAGCAGAATCGATTTGTGCCTACTTTACTCGAAAAAAATATTTATTTAAAAGTGCTTGTGTATATACTCTGCAGACATACTACATCCACATAATACATGTATGTTTTTACGCACAGATTTTCTCTACCTTTCCTATGTAGAGTTTGTAAGAACTGTAATCTCGAAAATAAGATTCATGCGATTAGTACATATTTGGAGAACTTGAAGTGCTTTAGAGCCAAATGCCAACACTTTCTATAATACTCGACTGGCTTGAAAACTTATAAATCAATTTTTCATCCTGAAAAATCGACACTCATGGAGAACTATACTTGACTAAGCAAGTTACCAAACGATCAATCTGCAGATATGCACTAATTGGACGAAACTGGGACTATTTTGGTTATTAAACCGCTAATCATAATGGTAGAATACAAACATGCGGCTGTTTATTGGGATTTTATGCATCTATGCTCAAAGGCATCGCAAGATCCCTATTATCTCTATCTGCTTCTCCAATTCGTGTTATTCACTCGTGCCACACAACGATACTAGACGTCACCAATATTTATCTAAACCAGCTGTAAAGTGCTCTGAAAGTTTCGTGCCACATAGGTAGAGCAGGCACAAATAAAAAACAAAGTTACGAAAAATTTCTTTATTAGTTATAAGCGCACTTTAATCGGAAGAAAGGCGGAGTGGAAAGCATGTGTAGGCTTATGCTTTTCTTCTGTAGTGAAATAGCCACACTCATAAAAAAAGGGTTTTGAGCCCAAAAGACTGCTTAAAAATATCAATGACTTAAGAAGATTGAACGTGACCTTTGCCACTGTATCCCTCTGATGAGATACCCAGGATAGGGTTGGATTTTTGCGACAAGGCGTATTCGTTTGACTTTTCTTGCCATTCTTTGTTCATTGTGCGCTCCTTTGGATCGGCTAGGTGTTTAGAAAAAAACAGGATTTAGTATTTTGTATCTAGCATCTTTGCTTTTTTCTCAATACAGAGAAAAAAAAAGTTAAAAAATTGGGACAGAGGTAAAACTTACCAATCGTTCCGATGGTGTAAGAAACTGTCAAACTAAGAGCAACTGTAGCTGCAACATATGTGAGCACCTTCATTCCATCTCCCTTTTTTGAGATTGGCTTGCGGTATCCATGAGGTCCAAAATCGATGTAGTATGCTAGACAATATCAAAAATGTAATCTTGACATTAATGTTAATTCCACGAAAATGTGACATATAAAAAGTCAATAAAAACAGAAAGAAAGAGCACTTACCTGCTTTCTTATCTTCGGCTGAAACTTTGGTCCAATCGGTTTTCATAACCTCAGAAAGCTTCTTTGACAATTCGACTTTTTCGGGCTCTGGCATTGATCCCCATCTGGTCTCGATCTGTGTAATTACTGGTGCTCCTGCACTAGAAGCCATTCTGCGGGCTGCGGCTCCCTTGAGAGCCAAGTTTGATACTCTAGCTACTGGTAATCTGAACATTGTTTTATTTGATTATTACAACTCAGCGGCAACAAGTTTGCTTAAATTAAGAGGTAATAATTTTTTTCGAATAGTATAATTTTTCAGAAAACTTTTTTTTTCTAAATTGTTATCAAATGCTTAATTTCTAGTTTTATTTTTTAGTATTATCAACAATCAAAATTTTTTTTCTATTTGCTGTTCAATTTGATAATGAAAACATAACACCATAATTTTGTAACAATATCACCAACGAGAAACGCAAATGACCAATGATCAATTGGATACAACCTAGAAAATTCCAGAACTGCTAAACGAATGATAAAAATAATAGGCTCTAGCAAATGGACTAAAAAGATATACAGCATTATCTGCTTTGCAAATTATAACCTTTTTTTGTCGCTTTGCTGCCATTCACTTGATATTCTGTGTAGTTTTTTGTTATTGTTATTAATTCTTGAAAATACTGTCGTTTCTCCACCCCATCCCCACTCTCACCTTAAATCTCCCTCTATACCCTCAAATTCCTCTGATAAAAGAAGTATTCCTCTTAAACTGACCCAAGGTAGGTTATTTTCGGCCTTTCTTTTTTTTTTTTTGGTAAACTGTTGCAGTTTATATTCTTTAAATTGGACTTAACCAACACCAAAAAGTACATAAAAACAACAATTAGCTTTTCTAGCTCCCACTTCAGTGAAAGCGTAAGAGGGAGAAAACTGCATCTCAGAGTCATGAGAAACCTTTTTCTTGAGTTACTAGACATCAATAGTGATATTCATTGTGTTATCAACTATAGAAAAATTTCCTCGCATATGAACCATTGACACACCGCATCGCTGCAAAAAAAGTATACAGTGTACGCACAGTATATCGGGCCATGAATACTAAACCAGTTGACTTCTACTAATCTAGATATCAAATTATCTTTGGCTGGGGTATAATTAAATATTACCTGTCCCCTGTATCAATCATTTTTCCATTTCTTTTTTCATAAGAATAAACGGACAAGTCACTTCTATGGTGCAACTTCTTTGAATATTCTTTTATTCTATACGTCCCGCTAAATGCAACATGTAGTTTTGTCAATTTTGGTCTAGGCTTTTAGGCATCGTCTAATATTTAATATGCAAAAATTAAAGTAAAACATCAAAATTAACCTGGGGAATTTTGGTAAACGAATTGCATGTGGTGAAATTAAAGTAAAGATAGGTTCTTAGTACTTTATTCACAAAAGCCAAAATTAACTGAGGCTCAATCCATTTTAATTGGGGGCATGGCTATTAAAGTCTGGATGTTTGTGTGCAGTGGTAGTATCCATCTTAACTGCAAAGTAATTGAAGGTAATGCCAGGAGCTAGTAATAATGAATTGAATAAAAAAAGGCAACCACTTTCTCCGGGATATGCAAAAAAATGAACCACACCTTTTGTGGTTAATAGTACGGCACTTTGTTTTAATGGATGGTTTTTTCCTTTGGTCATTGGGATAAATCAGCTCGCTGCATTTTATTTAGTGACAGCTTTATAATTTGAGATTTAATTAACTTTTAATTAGCATTGGATTTAATATTCACTTGGTAAATAAGAGAAAAGCCCTGCGGACCAGAGATAAAATACTAATAAAAAAATACCAAAGTTCAATAAAAAGCTTTCCAATAAATCTGGCTATGTAATAAAGGGCCAATATACTCTGTAATTAATAGCAAATAGTAATTTAAAAAAATAGGTTGTAGTGTACCCTATTTGGCTATGATATATAATTTTAATAAAACGTAAAGAAATGGGGGGTACATTGCTGATATTAGATAATTGGGAAATTGCTCAGTAAATGGCTACTGGTATAGCGCTTAGGAGTTTTACTAAACTCGAGCTCTAAGAATACACCCCGTTGGTACTTGAGCAAACATGGTATTAAAATACTTCATCTTTCCCGTTTTCAACAAATGCTATAATAGAACAAGACTTTTAATGACCAAGAAAAAAAGATTACGCGCATACACATATACACTCATATGCGCACGCAATAAAAGGACGCATAAAACCATTTAATATATTTCTTCTATTTTCATCAATGTTCTATACTCTTCTAAAATATAAATGTGAAGAGTGAGAAGAAAGCGAGACACATACTAATATATCACTACATTTCACGCATCCGGCTACTTGGAAGCAGTATAAAAGTCGAATAAATTTACAGCAAACTTTAAACAAGGATTATACGACCTATAGCCGAATAATTTTCTTAGACGAAAACTCATCAAGGATCAAATCTTACAAAAAGAACACCGAGAATCTTCATTTGAAAAGCACAGGAGAATATCTTTTACGCATTGCTCTACTAAGAGATAAAGTAATAAAATAATATACCCAGAAGAGTTGGTATTAACAAGTACATAAAGGTAAACCAATATATATTCCTAAGCTGATAAACATTCTATCCCTGAAAACAATATTTTCTGGTATGCAGGTTTCATTGGTATTGTGTATGATAACATTATGATATTATTCCTAGTTTTTACAAAACTATGGTAAAATAAAAGTCAAAAGTCAAAACCGTTAGTATTTAATAAATTTAAAATACGTTCACGCACTCGAGTATTAGTGCGAATTACAATTAAAAAAATGGGGAAAAAGAGATGTACCTAGCAAACAAAATATATTAGTGGTTACATATGACTACAATATACTTTTCAAGTTATACTTCTTTAATGGTAACTAACATGATGCAAAAAATTTTTATAAATAGATGCTAAAGGGAACTATAAGTAGTGTCAATGTGCTTGAATGTAATCTGGATCTGGTAAAAAAAAGATTTAATAACAAAAAACCAAGAGGCTTCCAGCCTCTAGAAAACAGTGTACTTCTCCCAGAAAACATAGGCATTTCGGCTCAAAATAAAATCAAAAAACACAAGTACATCAGAAAAATCAAACCAAACGAGCTGGAATCGTTTTTGTTTGAAAATAGTGCAAAGGATGTGTACATAAACATTAATTCTAAAGGCACTAGTGCTATCAAGAGAATTGCCGATGGTGAGACAAAACCAGGTGGCTTTAACAAAGAAAAAGTAATTTCAAACCGTCACTCTGAAAAAAGGCTGTTAGCATCTGCATATTTAAACCCAGAAAAGAGGTACAATTCATCCCGAAGAATGCGTAGTGCCCCATGTACCAATAACCAATCTATGCATATATACACGAGCATGAATTTACATCCACATCCACATCCACATCCACACCCACACCCACATCCACATCCACATGTGTCAAATAATGGACGGTCCAGTACATCTATGAGGCGAACCAAAAAAAGAGGATATCGAAGAAGACTAAGTAGCAGAGAAAAGAAAGCTGATTGGGAGAATATTCTGGAGAAAAAAGACATTAGTAACCAAGGTGGGTATACTAATTTGCTTGGGCTAAACGATGGGTTTTTGAATAATAAGGATGGTGAAGATGCAGAAAAGTTTAATTTGAAAATTGGTTTCGAGAACATCCAACACAGAGATGATTTTTTTTCAAAACAAATCAAAGATGCAATGTCAAAAAGTGGTCAAGAAACGGTATATACATACGAACAACTGGGAGGAAATAGTACAAATGACAAACACCATTTTAAGAAAGAAGAGTATAGAGTTAACACAAAAGATGGTTCTAAAAATTTGACACCAAAAAAAAAAGTGAATAATAAAATATGTATTTCGAAAAGGAAAAGCTCACTATTAGGTTCATTAAAAAGCAAAAAAAATAATTGCCTTGACTTCACACCTAAGAGCAACAATAGTATCAGTTTTAAAAACCATACCGCTGATGCTGAGATAGCCCAATCAGTAAAAGTTTCATCACCGAATGCAGACAAGGCGAGCCTGACAAGTTCTACAGGAAGTGTAAAAGACTCGAATCAAAAACAACTTGAACATGACTTCATTACACTGAAAAAAACTACCAAAGATGGCGAAGGAATCTGTCCAAGTAAAAAAAATAACAGTTCAGACAATACATATAATCTACAGTGTGGCGAACGCACTAATAGAAAAGAAAGTAAACCTGGTGTTATACAAACCTCTGCAAAAAATGACATACAGCCTCTTATTGAAAGTGTTGTGGAAAATGCTATACACAATACTGTACAAGAGACTAGCGTGGGAAATAGGATATTGTATAATGAGGATTTATTTCGATATGAGGATTTTCCACCACACAGAGATCCACTCAACATCGAGTATAAAGAATACAAAGCTTCCGGTGTACACACAACCGAGTTTACTGATGCAAACCCAGTGACTGAACCAAAATCTACTGATAAGCTGCTAAAACTAAAAGACGGAGTAATAAATATGGATACTAAAAGGACCAGTAGAAGGCATCCAGAACAGATAAGGGTAGTGAAGAATGACATTAGTATAAAAAAACCAAGCACAAGATTAACTAGCGGGACTAACAAAACCACTATGGAAAAGCGAGAGTTGATATCAGACTCAAAGGTTTTCCTAGATAATCAAGGCAAAAGCCAGCCTATACAAAGTACCAGAAATGCAAACAACGAGTATTCAGGATATGCTGAAAATAAACAAATTTCAGGGTGCAGTGAAGAGTTTCAAACGATGCCAGATACTTTGGAATTGAGTTCAGGTTCAGATTTGAGTTTAATTTTAAAAACAGGATTTAAGGCAAAGAAAAACTCAAAGAGCAACAAAGA